>PVIH01024524.1:12607-22666 GCA_004025045.1 Sigmodon hispidus | reverse complement strand
ATATATAGGGAAAGCTGAACACAAAGAAAATATATGTGTAGCAATCTTATTTGTATTTCTACCCTTGATAAGCCATGCTTATGATTCTTATCCTCTGTATAGTTATTGTTAACTCTTCTGCATTTTAAATTCTTTTTACTGTTTTTTTTTGATAAATACAAAATAAAGAAGAAAAAAAAAGAAAAATGAGATTCAGAGCTAAAAAGGGAATTCTCAACAGAAAATTAAAAATGGCTGACAAACACATAAAGAATTGATCAACAACTTTAGCCATTATAGAAATGGGAATCAAAACCAATTTGAGATACAATTTTTTAAAAGTAGAGGATGCCTAAAGAGGACTTTCCCAATGATTTAATAAATGACTACCCCAATTGACATTAGGAAACTGCATCCAGCAATAAATGGTGGCAGAAGCCGAGATCCATAGCTAAGCAGCAGGTTGAGCTCCAGGTCCAGCTAAGAGAGAGAGAGAGAAAGGAAAGGGTATATGAGCAAAGGGGTTCAGAACCATGAGGAGCAGACCACAGAGAAAGCTCACTGGACGGAGCCATTGGAAGCTCACTGAATCAGAAATAAAGACCCTGAGAAACCTTCAGGGAAAAAAACTAAACTTTCCAAAGACAGACAACTGTCAAGTGGCTTGAGCAGTTTGTGGAGCTCCTTGCAGTGAGATCAGAGTATGTTCCTGGAGCATGAACTGACATCTTAGAGCTCAGTCCCTTCAGAGGGACACATAACCCAGATACAATACTGGGATAAGGAACTGAGACCTACCGCAGCTGGATATGCCAGAATGAACTGACCCAACATGAAATTTTTCCCTCCTTGGGCAAGGGATAGAGGATGGAGGGAGGAAGGCAAAGGGAAGACTGTGAACAACTGGGAAAAGGAAAGGGAGAGGGAAGAGTGGTATATATGGAAAACAGCTTTTAAAATAAATGAAAGAGAAAAAATAAAACAAGAAAAACAATTTGTGTTGCAGTAAAATGGGCAAATATCAACTGTGATGAGGAATTAATGGCCCTTTACTGGCAGTCTTGTGCTCAATAGAACCCATGACTCTTAGGAGCATAGATTCTGAGTTCATATGGAGCAGGGCTCAAGCACAGAGTTTTCTCCTTTATCCCTAGCCTTCTGTTCTACCTCACTGGTTATTGGTGCAATGCTAAGGAGGATGAAGTCAGCTTCACCGTAATGGTGTGCATAAATCTTTCTTATACTCAACTAAGGGATGTACATACACACTCATTGAACTTTCTGAGTCTTTATCATATACCAATGAACAAGTTTAAAATTATGCATAGCATAAACAATTACCAGGTTTTCCAAAAAGTACTGGGGTTGACCAATGAATGAAATAGATGAACCTGTGGAAATTTTTCACATTTGCATGTGAGAAGTAGACTGGATATAATCTGAATGTTCACTATGTGTAGGTAACTCTACAGGTTGCCAGCAAATCACCATCAAAATTGGCTCACTGTAGTCTTCATCCTGTGCATGGGAGTAGTCACTAACAATTTAGAGGACATTGAGTGGTGTAACTGGCACTTTCAGGCTACAGGGCAGCTCATTTTGACCCTAATGAACAAGGACCAAAAGAAAAAGAAAAAGAAATTCTAGCTACGTAGAACTTTGTCTTTGGTTAAGAATATATATATACATCAGTCTAGTCCATGTCTTCTGAAGAAGTGAGGTGTTAGTAAGGTGTTGGTGGTACATGCCTTTTGTCCCAGCACTCATGAGGCAAAGGCAGGCAGATCTCTGTGAGCTTGATGCCAGCCTGGTAAACAGAAAGTGTTACAGGTCAGCTGAGCCTAAACAAATAAACCATATCTTGAAAGAAAGTGAGATGGTCATATCATCTAGTCACCAGAACTAGGGTTTCCAATAGTCCTATGAAATAGAGATCCAAGGCTTTATTAGAGAGATTGAGAGAAGCCCCACCCAGGCTACAGGCTGGAGATCAGGTTTCCAGGTGAACTATGGAGGTCCAAGTAACAGAACAGTGATGTGACAGCAGCTGGAAGTGATGACAGCTGTGGACTATCAATCATCTCTAAACACTGGGAAAGTGAAGTAGTCCATTATCAATATGTACAAAAATCTTGAGGATTCCAAAGATCATTATTAGAAATAGAAAATTAATACAACAAAATCATAAAGAAATATCAACACATTAAACCAAAACAAACTCACCATTCAACTCCAATCTAGACATGCACAGGGAGAACTCCAGTTAGGAGCATCAACAGAAAAACAAATCAGAATAAAAGGAACCATATTTGGCTATGCAAAAAGCCATTGACTTACATACTGCCTTGGCCTCTGCTCCCCACATATTACTTAATGTTTTCCCAAGAAATACTGAAAAAATAATAAACATTGGATAAGAAATTATACCATGTAGCTAAATATCAAGAAAAGCCAACACATGCAAAAATGTCAAGTCCATTAGTTAAAGGATTATAATTTTTATATTGGTGGCACACAGGAATCAGTCACCTTTCATGTGGTTACTATGGACACCAGTGGGTGTGCTTATGTCTATGTGCCTAGGCAGTCTCAAAGTATCCACAAAAAAATACAGATGGCTATCCATGTGCTGCCTGCTGAGAAAGCACAGGGACCTGATTTTGGATCTTCAGGATTCACAAAAAAAAATATCATGTGCAGATGATACCCAATGTGATGATATTTTCTTTGGATTAGGTTGTTATTTTCAACTTGATTCAGGTAGAGTCAGTTGGGAAGAGGGAACATTAGTTGAGAAAATGCCTCTATCAGATTGGTCTGTGTGTAAGAGTGTGGAAAAATTTTCATGGTTGATGCCCTCTATAGGAAGATTCATCTCATACGAACAGTCTCACATTTGCTGTGATGTTTTAGATTTGTACAATAAGTCAAGATAAGAAAGCTATAGGGAACAAGCCAGGAAGGAATTGTCCTTTCTGACCTCTGCATCAGTTAGTCCCTCAACATTATTTTCCTGTCTGAGTTTCTGCTCTGATTTCCCTTCCTGATGGATGGTAATCTGCAAATGAAATAAATGTCTGCTTTTCAAAAGTTATTTTTGTTCATGATTCTACCGCAGTAAGAGAATAAGATACCCTAGAGATAGTCGGTCTCCACAGCTGGTCAGTCAGTCTTCTCACTTCGTAAGCACTGCATTCAGTGTGTGAGTATATCTCAATGAAAACAGAGAAGAGGAATTAAGAGAGACAAATGGTGTCAAACTCCTGCTTCCACTAACATGGACATCACCTGAAGATAAATATACATGCACACCCATCACACACACACACACATGCACACACACCAGCCTATACATGTGCACAGACAAACACAGAAAAAAACCTAAGTCCTAGCCAATATAAAAACATAACTCAAGCAGATATGAATAGCTAAATGTGATCAAATGTTGAGGAGAATGACAGAAAACACAATGTAACAAAAGCCAGGGCACAGAAACACACAGAAAATAATCCTTCCGTACAATGGTCACATGTGGCCTCACTATGTAGTACTGGCTTGCTTGGATTTGCCCTTCTAGCCCCTGCTGTCCTGTCACTCCATATCCTCCTGCCTTAATCCCATAAATGGTGGGATAACCAATGTATACCACCATATTCAGTTAAAAATAAAGTTTATTAGTGGAATAACAAATGCTCTGAGCACAAGAAATACCTAATAAAGAGAAGGTGGAATATAAAACCAGGCTCCAAATATCAATTGCCAAAGTGGGACACTGAGATGTATATGAAGGTTTTCTCATTTATATTCTGAGACATTTTATATAAAGTTGACAGAGTTCAACTTAAAGTTGAAGCAAAATTTATTTCCCCCACTTCACATAAGGTTTAGAATTATAAACCACTGCTCTCAAAGGCAAACTGCCCTTGTTTCTGTCCCAGACCCAGGCCATGCCCCAGCTGCTGCCCTACCCTTGCACATGCCCTTGCCTCTACACCTTCCTTTGCCCCATTCCCTGGCCTTTCCCTTGCCCTGCCCTTGCCCCTTCACCTGACCCTGCCTCTTCTCCTGCTCCTACCCCTTTCCAGCCCAGGTCATCTTCATCCCAGTGCAGTAAATTGGACACCTCCACTGAAGGTCTCATGAGTCAGCACACAGGCTGTGACTGGCTGTGTAGTGCTGTAACTGCCGTCAAAGTGTCCCTGCTTCTGTATTTCTTCAAACCTGGGACTGATGTAAAAAACTCACTGGTTTATCAAGTTGGGCTATGTTGTGTGTTGGTTTCTGGAGGAAAGGTTACCCTTGGGGATTGTGGATATGAACTCCTGCTTCCCAATTGGCAAGATGGATAAGACAGAGGGAGTTTTTGGTAGAAATGTGGGACTATTCTGTGTAATACTATAAAGAATATATGGCTGTAAACATCTGTCAAAGCCCAAGCATTCATACGAAAAGTCAAACTTAATGTGACAGGTATCTTTGGATGTTGACAATGCATCAAGAATAATCCTTGGTTGTAATAACTAGCCATGGCTACTGAATATTTCTTTGAAGGACAAAGTGCAGAATGATGACAGTATTCAGAAGAATTCTGTACTTTCCTTGCCAGGTTGTTGTAAATTGAACTTCTTTGGTTATTTTTTCATTGCTTTGAAGAGACACCAGGGCCAAGGCACCTTGTAAAAGAAGGCCCTCTGCCTGGTCCTTTTGGCCCCTCTTCTCTTTTATCCTCCCCCCTGAATGATCCCTCTGTGGCTGAGACAAAGTGCCCTGAACCTGTACATTCACTCAGAACTGATACAGGAAGTAAGCTCCTAGCTGTCAACTGGATGGGTGAGTCTACACATCATGTCACAGACTTCAATTTAACATTTCACAATATAACATTATCACTTTGCATTAGAATTCCTGTAGGAGAATGCTTAGAGGGCAAGATAATTAGGATGCAATTAAGTTCTGGATCCACCTGATCCACATGTGCATCCTGTAATTTCTTTTCTACCAAAGCCAATTCTCTCAGCCTCAGGTGACAATTTTCTCAGGTTTTTTAAGTCCTTGTCACCATTTAAGGTTTCGAACAGTTCATCCTATTTTATTCCAATAGTGGGTTATAAATTGGCAATATTTTCTAGTAATCTTTGAAAATCATGATGTGTCTTCAATCGATCTCTCCTAGTTTGACTTTTTTGTCATCTAATTTTTTTGTTGGCCTATTTTGTTGCCTGAATAATTAATGGGATCTCCCCTTTGTAATTTTTCAGGGGCTATTTGCAATCCCCAAACAAGCAAAAGTTTACACATTTGATTGTAAAAAATGATTTGGATGTAATCTTATTATTTACTATGTACTGGCAACCCTCCATAAGACAAAGCCAAGGATCACCAAAACAGATGAGTTACTGTAGTTCACATCCTAGGCATCTGAGTTATCACCTACCATTCAGAGAATGCTGAGTAGAGTCATTGTCTGTTCAGGGTATAGGGCAGCTCATTAGGGCTCTGATATGTGAGGACCTCCACAAATATAACACATCACTAGACACCTAGGCATTTGACTTGAAAAAGGTTATAAACATCAGGCTAGTCCATGTCTCATCAAGAAATGAGCTGTAAATGTCATTTAGTCACAAGGCTGGGATGTTTAATGGCTTGGGGGCTGGAGACTGAAGCTGCACTAGCTAGCCAGGTTGAGAGCAACCCCATCCAACCTAAAGGATAGAGACAGGTTTCCAAGTTGGACAATGGAGTTAGACCTAACCAAGACAGAGAACAGAGAAGGTACAGTACCTCTGAGTGATGGCAGCAGTGGTCTAGCTGACAATATACACAAGGGAAATAGTGAACTAGCTCATCATCAATATGCACAGAAAACTTAAGAAATCATTAGAATTATTAGAGCTAGGACACAAACCATGTAAATCACAAAGGAAATAGCAAGGCACATCACATGAAATGAACTGGCCATACATCTGGACACCAGTGATGCACAGAGCAGACTTCAGATGAGAGCATTAGCTTGAAACCGCATTAGAAGAGAAATAATCAGGTGTGGCCTTTCAAACAGTTATCTATTTTGTTACTGCCTTTTCTTCTGCTCTCCACAGTGTACATAATGTTCTCTCTGGAAATAATGAAAGAAATGTACATGATAGGTAAGACATACAAAAGAATAACACCCATATTTAAAAACCAAGAAAAGTCAACAGATAGATGAAGAAATGTCAGGCCCTTGGGGTAAGGGAACTCACCTTTTAAAATTGGTGATATGAAGATCAATCTGTATATTCCATGGGATTATGATGGACAGAATTAGGAGAGGTTATATGCATGTTCCTATGCAGGTTTAATGTACAAAAAAGCAAAACAAATCTGAGATAGGACATTTATGTCAGTATGGTGCATGCTGTGAAAGAGCATGGATCTAAGTTTGGATTTTCAGCATTTATATTTTTAAAATGGCATGATCATGTGCTTTTGATAGCCTACATGCTTGAGTTTTAGGGTTTTTGTTTTCAACTTGATAGGTAGGGCCAGTTTGGAAGAGGGAACATAATTTGAGAAAATGTCTCTATCATATTGGCATTTAGGCAAGTTTGTGAAGCTATTGCTTGATTAATTCACTATTTGGGCAGGTCAAACTTACCCATTTGGGTAACACCTCACCTAAGCTGATGATTTGAAGTGAAGTACAAAAGCAGACTAAGCAGAGCATGAGAAGCAAGCCAGCAAATAGTCTTCTTTCATGGCCTCTGCTTGAATTACTGCCTGAAGTTCCCTGCACCACCCTCCCTTAGAGACTGGTATTAATCTGTAAGATGATATAAAAGTGTACTTTCTGAAGTTGTTTCACATTTATGTTTTAACAGCAATAGAAAACAAAACAACCATCTGCACAATGGAGTACTACTCAGCTATAAGAAAATGTGATATCTTAAAATTTGTAGGCAAATGGATGGATTTGGAGAATATTCTCCTGAGCGAGGTGGATGTACTCACTCATTAGTGGACTCTAAACCAAAAAAGCAAAAAGCAAAGCATGTACAAGCTGCAAACCACAACTCCTGAAAAGCTTTGCATCTAAAACACCTGGGAGTGGCACCTTGGATCCCACTCCCTCTAGAGGAAAACCTGACTCAGTCTTGATGTTGGGGTGAGGAAACTGGATCTGCCAGGAGTGGGTGCTGAACTGAGCAACATTGGAACCTTGGGACTTCCTGCCCATGCTGGGGAGGAGATGGGGAGATATGGAGAAGAGACAGTGACTGGAAGGGGTAGGCGGAGGAAGAGATCTTGAATAAGGATAAACAAGGGTGAAAATGTGACTTTATTCTTTAAAAAAGAAAAAAGTTATTCTAACTGAAAGCACTCAGCCTTCAGAGTCAAATAAAGGGAAGTCCTTATTCATCTCACAGAGAAGAACTCCATTATCCTGTCTGTCTTCACTAGAACCTCTGTTCTTGAAGCTAAATGGGGGTGGGAGGGCTGAATCATGGGAAAATATGGAGAGTAGACCAAGTGGCTTGGCTAACAACCCAAGCAGCCAGGATGACTTTTTTGAGAGAAATTTAAAAAAAATCCTTGTGTGAAGAAGAAGAAGAAGAAGAAGAAGAAGAAGAAGAAGAAGAAGAAGAAGAAGAAGAAACAAATCTAAGACACCTTATGAGATGGCTGACCCCCAGAATCACGGGTCAGCCAGTCTAGTCAGCTCTTTAGCATTGCTTTCAGTGAGAGAATGGCTCATGAAAACAAAACACAGCAGCAACATCCCCACCCCCCAAACCAACAGACAACAGAATAGACAATAAGGAAAGTACTTGATGTCAAATGAATGTTTCCAACCACATAAAAACAAATGTACAAGCACATAAATACTCATGCAGACACCATACATGCATACATATATACAGGCATGTACTTCTGCATCCTAGAGCACTTAACTATTTCAAATTATGCCTCAAGCAGCTATTACCACTTAGGGAGACCATTGTCAAGAACGATGTCAGAAGGATCAATGGGGGGGCTGGAGAGATGGCTCAGCGGTTAAGAGCACCGTCTGCTCTTCCAGAGGACCCGGGTTCGACTCCCAGCACCCACATGGCAGCTAACAACTGTCTGTAGTTCCAGTTCCAGGCAAACACCAAGGCAAATAAATAAAGTTTTTTTTTTTTTTTTAAAAAAAGAAGGATCAATGGAACTGAAGCAAGAGCACAGAAAAACACAGAAAATGTGTGTAGGAGTAGGCTCACACAGGGTCTCACTATGTAGTACTGGAAGGCATGGAGTTTATCAGATCCTCCTGCTCCAATTCTCCAGATCCAGTAGTTTTCAACATTAGGTTGGACTCTTTGTGGGTTGAATGACCTATTTACAGGGGTCACCTCAGACCATCAAAAACACATGTATTTAAATTCTGACATAACAGCAACAAAATTATAGATAGGAAGTTATAACAAAGATAATATGGCTGGCTTAATCACAGCCTGAGGAAAGATTAAAGGTTCACAGCTTTTAGGATGTTGAAAAAAATCACTGCTCTAAATGGTGGGATTACAGATGTTCTAGGCTCCAAAGAACAATATGCAGTGAAAATCAAAATGACAACTAGGTTGCTGAGACATATATGAGAGTTTTTGTCTTCTAAGATGCCCTTGCAAAACTGAAACAGTTTGAACTAAAGCAAAAACATGGTTCATTTTCTCCACCACATCTAGAGTAAACAACTGGTGTTGGATGTGACACTACAGTCGATAGCTATCTATAAGTAATACTAAGTCTTGCTTGACCGAGGAAATGTAGGATTATAAGCCCAGCAAATTTTTAACACATTGCTGACCTTTTCCTGTGACATTCATAGGTTCTGTATAAAAGATAAAGTTAGTATCCCCTATTCATTTATAGGGGAATAAACATAATTGATGAATTCATGTACTTCAATAAAACCACTGCCGCACAGCACTGTTTGGTGTATTAAGCCCAGTAGATTTAGCTGCAAACGTGTCAATGTTATAATCATCTGAGGAGAGCCTCAACTGAGAAAATGCTTAGATCAGCTTGGCCTGTGGGCATGTCTGTGAGAGACTTTCTTGATTATCAATTGATGTAGAAGGGCTCACCTAGTGTGGGAGGTTCCATTCCTAGGCAGGTGCAAATGAAGAGTACCAGAAAGCTCTCTGAATATAAGCCAGCCAGGAAGTCATCTAGAAAGAAGTGTGTTTTCTGATCCCTGCTATAATTCTTATTCTTTTGTTGTGAGAAGGGTTCTTTGTTGGACATAACACTGCTTGGGACATCAAAATGCACCTTCAGATTCCTGCCTTGACTTCACTCAATTATAAACTTTAACTTAAGTTAAATTATTTATTTGCGTTTATCTACTTATTTGCTTGCTTGTTTATTCATCCTAAAATAAATAAACCCTTTCTTCTTGTAAGACAATTTTGGTCGGAGGTTAGTTGTTTTTAGTTGTTTTTAATCACAGGAAAGGAAGTGTAATTAGATTATGAACAAAGCTGATATGAAAGCAGAAGAAACCCCTCAGCATCTGCCATTACAAAGCAAAAGTCACAGAGAGTAACATGCAAACCCAAGGCAGCTTTGGTTGAGACTCTGGTTCTTGTCACCAGTTATTTTCTCCACAGATACCCAACAGGACTTACAGAAACATGTGCCGCTCTCATCTCAGGAGAGAAGCAAACAGATACAAGCTATGAAGATACTAAGGTAGTGAGAGTTCCCACCAGAGACATACACAGAGTGCACACAAACAAGGAAACTCTGGGCTTTCTCTCCTGATATTATTTTATGTGTATGCAAGACCTCCAGAAGCTTCACTTAATTTGTTATCTTTATCTGAAGCATATGTGCTGAATCTTTCTTTTTTTTTTCTTTTTTTTCTTTATTTTGTATTTATCAAAGAAACAGTAAAAAGAATTTAAAAAAAATGCTGAAGAGTTAACAATAACTATACAGAGGATAATAATCATAAGCATGGCTTATCAAGGGTGGAAATTCAAATAAGATTACTACACATATATTTTCTTTGTGTTCAGCTTTCCCTCTGAATTTTTTTTCCATCCCTGTATA
>PVIH01024524.1:0-12507 GCA_004025045.1 Sigmodon hispidus | reverse complement strand
GACTGGCCACAGTGATACCTGTCTCTTCAACATCTCTAGGGATGTACAGGCTTACATCTATGTCATTTACACCCACAGAATCATCAACCTCATCGCCACCTGTTCCCTGAATGTAACAGGTATCATCTGCTTCTTCATCATCATCATTGACCAGCTCAGGGTGAAATTCAAACACTTCACGGCCACTGGTCACTAGTGCTTTACCTGCTTTGAAGTCAGCTTTCCATCTCTCCATATCTTGTTCAAGTTTACCAATCTTTTCTTGTCTTTTCCTTTTCTTCCATGTGAGAAAAGATTCTAGAGTGATTTTGGTAACATTTGAACCAAAGGCAGAACGCTCTCTTTCAATTAGATCTTCTAATGAAATCTCTTCTTCTTCTTTCTCTTCTTTCTTTTTGTATTTCTTCAGCACAAGTCTAGGAGGAAGTGCATGGAGATACATGCAATTGTCGCCACCTCCAGGACACACCCAAAACCAGCCATGTTTGTTATTTTCAATAGCTTCGAGGAAATGTCTGCACACTATTTGCGTTTTGGGTTTTTTCGTTTCTGCCTCACCGTACTTCTTGTTTACTACTTCCTCCAGCTTCTTGTTGTCCCAATTATCCATAGTATCTTTTTCAAGTTCTTCATCTCTTGCATCAATGTAAACACTTCGTTTATCACATTTTCTCTCCAAAGTGAGGTCATGAGAGAACTTACATTTATCTCCTTTTGTACATTGCCCTTGTTTGAAGAATGCACAAACCACAGATTTGGGGTCTGCACCTTTACTTATTTTCTGTGCAGCAACTGCAGGTTTGAACAACTCATTTACTTCTTGTAATTCTTTATTCTTGTCATCTTTCTTCAATTTCTTTTCAGCTTCACTCTGTGCTACCTGACGGGGATTCTGTTGACCAAATTTCACTTGATTAGTGACAGCCTTAATAAACTTCTGTTGCTTTGCTCCTTTCTTATTCTTTAGACTGAAAGTTTTGTCCTTGATCTTCTTCTTCTTCTTCTTCTTCTTCTTCTTCTTCTTCTTCTTCTTCTTCTTCTTCTTCTTCTTCTTCTTCTTCTGCTCCGCCTTCTTGCTGCCCCCAGACTGAGCCTGTCTCTTGGGGGGCATCGCGGAGGCGGGGGCACCGGACCGTCTGCGGTGCAGATGGCTACCATTGGGGCGTCAGGCAGCGTGGCAGGTACAGGAAGACCCAGCTGCTGCTGCAGAGCATGGGAAGCAACTCCTCATTTTGTGTTTTCTAACAATTCTGAGGCATGAGTCTTACCCAGAAGAGTGATTAAAATACTCAGTAAAAATCCTTGGAGAAGACGGATTCTTCCTTTGCCAGCAGGAAATAATTGCAGATGTCTTCTTAATTAGGGATGAACCCTGTGTACACTTCTCCTTTTCAGTGCTAGAGCCCCAACTGGCTTGAACCTTTGATTGCTCCAATGTATCACCATAGTTCACTACTGTGGTCTGTAAGTTCATTGTTCATCAGCCTAGTTATAATGGAAATGCACTGCTTCTTTGTTTCCTTGTCTTTCTGCCTCCGCTTCCATATAGCTCCCTGACCTTGAGGGGAGGTTTTCATGATGTCATCCCATTTGGAACTGATTATTGAAAAGTCTCACACTCACTTTACATTGTTGTGGGTTTCTGTGTTATTTACTTCTCCTGCAAGAAAGGGCTTCACTAGTGTGGGCTGTTTGAGATTCTGATCTAAGATATAGCAGTATGTCATCAAGTGTCATTCTAACACTGTATTTCTTTAACAAAATAAGATCTGTTTTTTATTTTTGTCTAGAATGATGACCTATGTGCTCAGTTCTTAGTCACATTAGCAGTATTAGATATGGCTTCCATCTTCCGTAGTGAACCTTAAATCTAATCAGAAAGTGGTTGGTTATTGTCATACTCTATGCAAATATTTTATCAATTTGTTTTGCAAATGGGTCACCATTTTTCTAAGATTTGTAGCTGTGTGATATTGATGTGAGGTAATATATTTTAAGTATAATAAAAGTCAGCGTGGAATATTAGAGATCAGAATCACCCTCAGTAAAACCTTCAGAGTCAGAGAGCAGTAACTCATGTCTTTTATCCCAGCAGGGGAATGACCTATGCTTTTAACTCAGGAGACAGAGATCTTTCTATCTTTCTGTGAGTTCAAAGTCTAACAACCAAACAGTAGTAGTTCACACCTTTAATCCTAACTATAGGATTATGATGAAGAATTGAACCAGAAGTGAAACAACTGGGCAAAGAAGATATTTAAGGCAAGCATAGGGTGACATTGAGGTATTCTGTAGAAGTGACAAGCCAGACTGTAGACTCTTGAAGATAGCTCTTACTCTGATAAGTTGGCTGGGTAAAATTGACTGTGGTCTGTTCCCTCTCTCTGATAAATCCAGATTTTCCCCAATATCTAAATCAGTTTTTATTAAAGATCAACTAGAATTCATGCTTCATTGATGATTATCTTTCTCCTTCAGGGGAACGAAGAATATATTCCTGTATCATGAATGTGAGTATAAGAATGAAACTCTTAGTTATGCACCAGCCCAATTTCTCCATATTGGCTGACATAAATAAGTATTGGCTGCAGCAAACGGCATAACAATAAGGTTGCATATAAGCAATAGACTTGGCTGTAGATATTAGCAAAGGTATTTTCATGAGGCCCATTTCTGGCTGTGCAACAAGATGAAACCCCATCATTTCACTGGACCAAAGCTATTTTCTTGGAATATTTTTTCAATGACTCACTATGTTTCTCATTATTGTTATAATTAGGATTTTATGTGTTTTCTTTCAGTTTTGTTAGGTTACACATGTTTAGAAATTTGGTCATCTGTTCCAGTTTTATAATATATATCAGTATATGTTTTCAAATATTTTAAAATGAAAGACCAGAGGAACCTGGGGGGCTGGGGACAGCATGGGAACACAGAACACAGATTCAATTGCCTAGAATTCATGGCACCTCACAGAGAACCTGTAGGGGGTTCTTACTTAGTAGGCCTTCTGCATATATGTTATGAATGAGTAGCTTGTGTTATTGGGATTCATAAGAGTGAGAGTGGTTTGATCAATGACTCCATTGCTTACTGCTGGGAACCTTTTACTCTTATGGGTTGTCTGTGATGTGGTCATATGTGCCTGGTATATAGTATTATGTTATGCCATGTTTGGTTAATGTCCCTGGAACACTTTCCCTATTCTAAGGGTTGATCTTGGGAAGAGGACCATGAATCCGGGGGAGAGATGATAGGAGAACTGTAATCAAGGTATAATATATAAAAGAAGAATAAAAATTGAGCATAAAAATACAGATAAAAGTGCTAGGAACATTGAACAATTTGACATTTGAGCAAAATGTTGACATTTTTGAGTCTGAAATAAACTTTCTGATATATCTCTAAATACAAAATAAAGAAAACTTTTGGACATTACCTTTATACTTACCATGTTACCAAGGAAGGCCATACTTGCTACAGCTGCCTTTAAAAAATATTGTCAGATGTGAAAAAATAAAAAAGTAGAAGAAAATATGTAATCTGAATAATCATATACAAAATTATCAAAAATATTAAGAATTAAAGAAAAATTTTAAAATTCAAAATACATCATAAATGTATGTATAGCTTAAATTATATCATTGATATCATTAATTTTAATTAAATAATTCATGAATTGAGTTTTAAGGAAAGTAAATTACTATTAAATAGTAAAAAATAATATTCCACATTATTTAGAGAACACTGTTCAAGAACAATATTAACAAATGTATAAGTCATCACATTCACCAAATTACCAGAGAGTAAAGTATAAAATTTGGGAACAGAAAAAATAAGTAATTTTGCTAAAATAGACTGATAAAGAATTATTTTAAAATGAGGTAATAAAAAAATTAAATTATATTCTTTTTCCTCAGCATAGACCAGCATCCACTAAACTGTGCCTCATGATTCTTTCTAGTTCTCCAGGAGTACTGATTCCATTTTACTACTTGTAATCTATAATTTCATAAAATAATTATCCAACTTTTTAGGGTTAAATGATTCTCAGTGTTTCAGTGATTTATAACTCAGGAGTGAATAAGGAAGAAAATTTTATTTTCAAGGTGGTATATGAAAGAGTTTGGTTTATACAGATTTATGAATATATTTGAGCTTCAAATATGTTCGCACAATAGACATATCATCTCCATTTCAAAATAAAACCACTTGTGATTGTCAAGAACATACTTCCAAACAATTCCTTAGATTGTAGCCATTTTTGCTGTAGCAGCACCATAATTTGGCCATAGATTAACACTGAGTATTTCTTATCTAATTTTTCTGGTAAAATATGTCTGTTCTGTTTTTCTATTTCTATAATCAAGCTTTTTATGCCTTTGCTGTGTTCATTGTTTTCCATTTCCTTAGACTCTGCTCTCATCTTCAAAATTCTTTGGACTTTTTTGTAATTTAGTTCATTGTAATGTTGCATCTCAATCTGTCACTTATCTGTATGGTAATGGAAGCTATAAATGTTTCTCCTAGACCAACTTCTCCTTGTTTTAATCTGTTTTTGTTCAGTAGGCATTGGTATAGAAAATAGCAAGAAACTTAGTAGCAAGATCAGAGAGAAGAAACAATGCAGCTGGACCTGAAGGCCAGCACTTCTGAAGAGGAGAATCTCACTGATTACTACATCATACTCAGGACCCTTGGTAAAGGGACCTTTGTTGAGGTGAAGCTGGCCTACCACTTCTATACAGAGGTGCAGGTTGCTATAAAGATCCTGGAGAACATTAACAAAAATGATGACAACACCAAAAATGAAATTGACATTGTTCAGATGCTGGACCATCCAAACATTTTCCAGCTTTTCCACATCATCAGCACCAAAGCACACACCTATATGGTGTTGGAACATGCTGCTCAGGGAGATCAGGTGAGCCATATTGAGAAAGTGGGCAATCTGCAGGAGCAGCAGGCCCAGCCCATCTTCACTCAGATTGTGTGTGCAGTTCACTGCTGCCATGAGAAGGACATTGCACACAAGGACATCAAACTAAACATCCCACTGGATGGCAAAGGAAACATCAAACTGTGTGACTTTGGCCTGGCCATCAGAGTCACCTCTGGCCAGAGGTCCAAGGGATTCTGTGGCACACTTGAATACTGTGCTCCAGAACTATTCACTGACACAGAATATGATGCAAAGGCAGCTGACATCTGGAGCATGGGAGTGGTTTTATATACAATGGTGACAGCGTGCTTCCCATTCAAAGCAAAGACCTATTCAGACATGAAGAAGAAGATGCTAAATCCCAAGTACTATGTTCCATATGCACTTTCAAAAGGCATTGTAAATCTCATTGATCAGTTGTTCACTGTGATACCTGAGCGAAGACCCAAGATTTGTGACATTAGGCAGCACCCATGGTGCAAAGATGAAGAGAAATTTTTGAACTTACTATCATCCTCAGAGGCATACTGTAACAACCTAAATCCCAGCGTTGTGTTAGCTATGTGGAGCATGGGCTACCATCTCAAGGATATTAGTGATTGTGTACGTGAGTAAAAGTTCAATAACATCATGGCCATGTATCGAATTTTAAATCACAAGTCAGCCCCGAACTACACTAACTATGCAGATGCTCTCACTGCACCTTCTCAGAAGGGAGTGTGTGAGCCTGTTCTGTCCACCTTCACTTGGCCTGCAAAACACCAAGTGCATGAGGAGAAGGGATCAAGGAAGAAGTGGAGCAGAAGCCTGAGCTGGCCTGCCATACTGTGCTGCCACCAGAAGGGGAACAAGCCTCCACACCTAGTCCCCAAGTGTGCTCCAAAGGCTACTTATCTCCTGAGCACAGACCATGTTCCCCAGTGTGCTCCAAAGGTTACATATCTCCTGAGCACCAACCAAGTTCCTAAATATGCTCCTGAGGTTACTCTTGTCACGAGCAGAAGTTTGGCAGTAGATAGCATGGATTCCATGGAGCTGTCCTCAAGATGCTCATTCACTGAGCACATTTCTTCTGCACAGTATTTGTCCTGGGAGGCACCTCAGGAAGTGAACACCTCCACGAATTGCTCATACACTCAGAGCATATCATCTGTAATGAACTACAGTGAGTCACCTGAGGCTGTGACCACCACTGCTACCCATGGACTCCAGAGATCTTCCCTTCAGGCAACGTCCAAGAAGAACATTGAAGGTGTCCCTTCTGAAAATGTAGCTGCAACATCTGCAAGCAATCTATCTCGAGGCTGGCAAAGGGTCAAGAAGAGAATTGGGAATTGGGTGAGACTACTGTGCTGCTGCTGTCCAGTCTCATAAACAAGCCATATTTCTCAGAATGAAGGGGCATCACTGGAAGTAGAGAGCAGTGTATTTACACACACACACACAGAAAGCTAAATGAGGTGCCCAACTTGCACTTCTGTGTTTCTTAATTCATATATTTTCTTTTTGTTTGTTTGTTTGTTTGTGTATTTGTGTGTGTGTTTGTTTTTGGTGGGGGCCCCATTTTTTTAGGATGTCTTGTAGAGTGTTGGTAGGAGAAATTGTTTTTAATAGTGAAGGATCTAATGGATATTATTAAGTGAAGATATTGAACCATTAGCGAGTATTGCGCGCAGAAAAGGTTTTTAAAGTAAGAGAGTAAAAAATGTAGAAAGGAATAAGATTTAAAATTTAAAATAGAAGTGAGATAAGATAAGATTGGTCTCTATATATTTTATTTATTGTCTGTCTCACTTTAGGTGGCTTTTTTGATGTGAGACAGAGTTTTTAAAGTTTTATTTATCAATATGTTTGGGTTTAGAGAGGGAGAAAGCCACTTGCTCCACCTCCAAAGTCAGCCTGTTTTGTTATTAAACCAGGACCCCCTATATATATATATATATATATATATATATATATATATATATATATATATATATATATAGTCATTAGATATAGATGTACAGCTGTGAGAATAGAGAAATTATTTTTGGTGTCTGTTAGCGTCAGGTGTTTTTGTAATCTCTTGTAGTCTTTTTAACGTTTTTAAAGTCTGAGCATTGAGCATCTTTTTAGCTTTGTGAAGAGAGTTGTATCTATTTTTTTGTAAAAACAAAATTAAGACCCTGCCCCACCTTAATTAAGTGGTTATGTATATTAACAAATCTGATTACCAAAGGAACAGTCCCACCATAGCACCACCACCACCATTAACCTGAAATGGTTGAGCAGAAGGTGGACAGCAGAGCATAAATAGCAGATGCAGCAGAGGCAGCCAGAACGAGACGGCTCAAAAAGTAAATAGAGGGAACAAAGGTTTGGAGGTGAGAAATCTCTGAAGCCAAAGAAGACTAAAGGGCAGAGCCACTAAAATGGATGCCCAGAAGGATATGAGTCAAGACCACATACTATATATTTCAGAGTTCGAAAGACTATGCCTTTCCTATTGCATTATCTTTTGAAGTGATAAACCATTATGCAGATGGAGACACTGGGTGGGAATTTTTCTGGTGTGACTGAGGCAGCCAAAGCAGAAGCCATGCAAGAAGTCCGGACAACAGTGTATCTACTTACCCAGCATAGAAGTCCAGAAGAGAAGGAGCTAAGCTATCAACCACAGGCTTTACCACAGGAAATGTAAGTTATCTAGGACATGTCCCAGGGATGGTCTTCCGAAGCATTATTCTTAGAGTGGAGCCTTGTGCCAAAACCCCACAAAAAGCTGCTCATGAATTAGAAGGCTTTATGGGCCTGTCCTCATGGACGTACTATAGCATTACTAATTTGTCTGCCTTCCCTTCAAGGTCATATCTAAGGGAGGACTGTATCACTGGGGAAGAGGTGAATCTCCTCCTCATTTCGCCTCCCTGTTGTATTTGCAGCAGGCCTATGTCTCTTTGTACTTCTCATCACAGAGGACACAGTCCCACTGCACACTGGTTCAGTCAACCTGATGGTGAAGGAACCCTTACTGAGCACTGTATTTCAGAACCAGATTGTCTCCCAACAGAAACATGAGAACATGCTGGAGGAGAATGTGTATCACTGTGAATGGAATGCAGGGATGTTTCTCCACCTTGGAAGGTGGGTATTGATTGCCTGTTCTGGGGCACATTGGACACATGACTTAGTCATCAGCCTAGGAACTACATTTTATTCAGATCCCACATCATGGCTCAGGCTAAGCCAGAGCCTGGTTGATCATTAAGTTGTGGCATTGAGTATGCTGTCTGCTTTGGTGTCCTACAATGAAAGTTGTCTTTGATGTTGTTGTGTAAAACTTACAAGCAGATCTCTACTCTGTACCATTAAAGCAGTCACTCAGAAAGACTGAATGCCTGGGCTCCTCTGTGAGTGTCACATGGCTGAAAGCAACATTGACACCACTAAGTTTAGTCTCATTCTATGAGAGATGTTTCTGTGATCTATTCTAGCTTTGAGGCTGGTATACAGACAAATAAGCAAAAGGCTGCCAAAGCCAGCATTTTTTAATTCAAGAAAGGGGTTATATACCTCATGATGCAGAAGATCTAAAGTATAGTGACAGACAACAGAGGCATGGATTTAGAGCATCTTGTCATTATGGGATAACTTAAGGTAAGTAGCACATCTCTGTTCTTTGTCACTCTGTTCCCAAACCAATATGGAAGAACAGTTTGAGAAGACAAGGTGAATTTCTTCTTAAATCTGTATTCTGCCACTGGCCAGCTACTTAGTCTGTAATGGGCTGAAGAATCAGAAGCACAAGGGTGCTCACAGTCTTACAAGGAAAAAACCTCAGAGACACTGAGGTTGTTGCTTATGTGCCTGTAGCTGCCTGAGCAGATAAAAGAAAGTTCCTCAGCAGAGGCTTGTGAAGGAAATGTGCATCTCAGTGAAGTATTTAGACTAAACTGACTGAGAAGAGCAATGCCCCAGGATCTTCTTTTTGAGGCCATCAATAACATGATGATGCTGTGCTTGAAGTCATCTACTTGTAGTGTATCTATCTGGCTTGAACCTTTGATAGAGACAATATACAAAGAAAGAAATACTGAAGCACAGAAGAATTCCAAAAGGGTTAGGTTTAGGATTCTCAGCTACATAGTCTGCTGTGTCAGACTCTACTGTGAGTTATTGAGCCATACTTGACATTAGCCCATTCTTAAACAACAGTGGCATATAAAGTGCTGTGTATCAAGTTCACTCCAACACCAGTCTCCCTCCCATATAACATACTAGGTATCAGACCAAATTTGACACACCCCTTTACCCTCAATATACACCACTGTCCCATAAAACACTGCAAACTCAAGGCTCTGATAGACACCTACATCACTGACATGTGTGTGACATACTGTACATTTAATTAGAATTGTTTGGAATATCAGAGGACAGGGTCGCTCATAGAGCCAAAGCATAAGGTCAGGGATTTGTGACTCGGGCCTTTAATCCCACCACCACCTGGCTCTGTTTGGCCTTAAACACACAGAGATCCTCTGTGATTGATGGGATTAAAGGCATGGGTCAACACTCCCTAAACTTTATGGCTTGGCTCTGTGCTTGGCTCTGTCCTCTGATATTCCAGTCTATAATTATTAAATATACAATGTACCACCATAGACATATGCAAGATGTTTTCTTGCCAAGCCCTTATTACCACTTTGTGAAGATTTCAGTCATGCATATTGTATGTCTATAGTATGCATATACAATAATAAGCATCAAACATTTTCTGAAATAGCACCATTTTGCTGCCAACATACAGTATTAAACAGTGGCAGGGTGTTAGCATTTCAAAAAAAATCAGCAGTACTATTGGGGCAACAATACAGGTGTAGGAAGAGAAACTTCTTAGACACAGCCTGTTATCATGCACAAAATGCAGCTTAGGAGTTGGGTGTCCAGAGGGTGATACATAGAGGTACATGTAAATCTCAGGGAGGTGTCCAGCAAAGCCTGAAACCAAGCAGTATGTTTCAGTCTATATTTGCAGGGGAAGGGGAGTCCAGCAGGACCTGATATCGAGTGGTCTATAGATGAGTATGGCAGCACAATTGCAGGGAGGTAGCTGGCATGGCCTGTCGTGGGGGCATCCCCTGATACTGAGATGAGTCTTTGTGGGAGCATCAGGTAGATGTTCTGCAGTGTCTTAGGAACACAACAATATATGTTGGATGGCAACAGATGGGGCTGTCTAGATCCAGTAGGATAGACACAGGGCAGTCTATGTAGGCCCCTATACCAATATCTATGTGTCATAACAACCTTAGTAATACCTCCCCTAAACAAAGCTCCACAAACACATGCAGGGCTAGGTATCACATTAGTCTAGGTAGACCTTTTGCCACAGACAATTCCACACAATCACACAGGGATGGTGTTAGGTCATGCTAGGTGTTCACATCCTGACAACCAGAACCATGAAAACACACACAGAGCACATATTCAGAGATGCACACACACACACAAATGTTTATGTGTCAGGTTCTGACTTTTCCCCCTCACAGTCAAAGACCCAGGCAAACATATATGGATAGAGATCAGAGTCTTCTAGTTATAACCTCCTCTACAGCAAAATCCACAGGGCCTGCTTAGTTTAAATTTATGAATAGCCAAATTGCACTTACACACACACACACACACACACACACACACACATGCACATTCAAATGGAGAGAGAAGATGTATGATATATCTTGTATATGTATATATCTGTAGGGAAAAGACACTAGCAGATCACCTACAGCCCAACACACACAACCATACACACAGGGACAGAGGTCAGCTTATATTAGGTATTTATAATTTCTAGTATATACCTACCTTACAGCTGAATCCTCAGAGGCAAGCCTATGTTTTAGGACCTGTTAGGCAATCCTTCCCTAAAACAGTCCATACACGTAGGAATAGGTGTCATTTACTAATAGGTACCTCATCCCCCAATACTAAAGCTCAGTCAACAAACATGAGTAGTTGCTCAGTAATTGTAGGTACCAGCACCCACTGAAAAAAAGTTCAGTACACACACACACACACACACACACACACACACACACACACACACACACACACACACACACCTAGGCCCTACAACCAAAGCATCACAATACATACATGGATATGGAACTGGGTCTTTATGTTAATTCCTTCCTCTATTTAAAACTTAAATGGGGCTTCTTGCATGTTCTGCTAGTTAGTTACAAACTCTCCCCAACCCCTCCTTTCCTCCCTTCACAGCCAGATGTCAATTCCTACAAGGCATCCTCTTCTATAACCAATGTCCCACACAGGAATCCAGATGCAGGTCTAATGGATGTCCCTTCTCTGTTCTGCTCCACAGCTCCACTGTGCTCATTGCTCCTGTTCTTGCAATCTCTGCTGCCTTCCCTTGCACATGCCCCCAGCCTTCCCCTCCGAAGCCCCCTCCACTCCACAGCCTATCATGCTCATCACTCCTGTTCTAGCCATCTCTGCTGCCTCCACTGCATCTACCTGCCCCTTGCCTTTGCCTCCAGAGGCCTGCCAAACTAATCGCTCAGGTTATAGCCATCTCTACTGCCTCCACTGCACCCACCCCCGCCTTCACCTCCGCAGCACCCCCACCCGGGCTTCACCTCTGCAACTCCACTGTGCTCATCGCTCCAGTTCTCCCCAAAACCGCAGCCTTCAATTCAACCGCCCCCCTCTTTTGCCTCCCCAGCACTCCACCCCACCCCAGGCTTCACCTCCACAACCTTGCAGGGCTCACCCCTCCAGTTCTCCCCAACTCTGCAGACTTCAATGCACCCCCCCCCCGCGCGCGCCGCCCTCGCATCAGCAGCCCTCCCAGACTAATTGCTCAGGTTCTAGCCATCTCTGAGGCCTCCACTGCACCACCCTCATGCCTTCGCCTCCGCAGCCCCTCCCCTACCCTAGGCTTCACATCTGCAGCTCTGCCATGCTCACAGCTTCCTTTGTAGCCATCTCTGAGGCCTCCACTGCACCTGCCCCTTGCCTTCGCCTCTGGAGCCCTGCCAAGCTAATCACTCAGGTTATAGCCATCTCTGCTGCCTCCACTGCACTTGCTCCCCGCCTTAGCCCCAGTAGTCCCCCAACCCCGGCTTCACCTCCGCAGCTCATTTCTCCAGTTCTCACTATTTCTGCAGTTTCCACAGCACCTGCCGCCCCCCTTTGCCTCCGCAGCCACCTCTCACTCCTGGCTTCACCTCCACAGCCTACAGGGCTCACCCCTCCAGCATCCACTGCATCCGCCCCACTTCTCCTTTGCCTCAGCAGCCCTGCCATGCTAATCGCTCAGGTTCTAGCCATCTCTGCTGCCTCCACTGCACCCGCACCCGCCATCGCCTCTGCTGACCCCCCACCCCGGCTACAACTCCGTGCTCATTGCTCCCACTCTAGCCACCTCAGCCACCTCCACTGCACCTGCCCCCCACCCCCTGCCTTTGCCTTCGCAGCGTCCCCCTACCCCGGTTTTACCTCACAGGCTTGGCTGGGTTCATTGCTCTCCTTCTTGCCATATCTACCGCCTCCACCCGACTCCCGCC
>PVIH01024523.1:0-22567 GCA_004025045.1 Sigmodon hispidus | reverse complement strand
GGAGTAACGGTAGTAATTCTTCTTTGAATGTCTGGTAGAATTCGGCACTGAAACCATCTGGACCAGGGCTTTTATTTTTGGGGAGGTTTTTAATGACAGCTTCAATTTCCTTAAGGGTTATAGGCCTGTTTAGGAAATTAATCTGATCTTCATTTAATTTTGGTAGATGGTACCTGTCCAGAAAGCTGTCCATTTCTTCAGAATACAGATTTTCAAAATATGATCTGATAATTCTCTGTCTTTCCTGAGGGTCTGTTGTTATGTCCCCCTTTTCATTTCTGATTTTGTTGATTTGGACAATCTCTCTTTGTTTTTAGATTAGTTTGGCTAAGGGCTTATCTATCTTGTTAACTTTCTCAAAGAAACAACTCTTAGATTCATTGATTCTTTGTTTTGTTCTTTTTGTTTCAATTGTATTGTTTTCAGCTCTACGTTTGATTATTTCCTGCCGTCTACTCCTTCTATGTGAGTTTGCTTTTAATTGTTCTAAAACTTTCAGCTGTCCTCTTAGGTCTCTAGTGTGGGATTTCTCAAGATTTTTCATATAGGCATCTAGTGCTATGAATTTTCCTCTTAAGACTGCTTTCATTGTGTCCCACAAGGTTGGATACGTTGTAGTTTCATTTTCATTGAATTCAGGGAAGACTTTGATTTCTTTCTTAATTTCTTTCTTGACCCTGAGATGGTTCAGCTGATTTATGTTTAGTTTCTATGAGTTGGTAGGCTTTCTTTGGGTTTTGATGTTGTTGAACTCTAACTTTAGGCCCTGGTGGTCTGTTATGTTACCAGGGATTATTTACATTTTTTTTGTATCTGCTGATATTAGCTTTATGACCAATTATGTAGTCAGTTTTGGAGAAAGTTCCATGAGGAGCTGAGAAATATGTATATTCCTTTGCCTTTGGGTGGAAGGTTCTGTAGATATCTATTAAATCCATTTGCATCATAACCTCATTTAGACTGCTTATTTCTCTGTTGAGGCTCTGTCTGGTTGATCTATCCAGGGTTGAAAGTGGGGTATTGAAGTCTCCCACTATTAGGGTGTAAGAATTGATGTGGGAATCAAGCTTTAGCAGTGTTTCTTTTACATATGTAGGTGCCCCTATATTAGGGGCATAAATATTTAAGATTGAAATCTCCTCTTGACCAATTTTTCCTATGATGAATAAGTAGTGACCATCTTACTCCCTTTTAATTGCTTTTAGCTTAAATCTACATTGTTAGATATTAGGATTGCAACCCCTGCTTCTTTCTTCGGACCAGATTGTTTGACTGGAAAATCTTTTCCCAACCCTTTATTCTAAGCCTGTGTCTGTCTTTGCAATTGAGGTATGTTTCTTGTAGGCAACAGAATGATGGCTTCTGTTGTGTGTCCATCTTGTTAGTGTGTGATGTTTTATAGGAGAGTTGAGTCCATTGATATTAAGGGAAATTAGTGACCATTGATTCGTATTTCCTGCCATTTTTGGTGGCAACTTGTTTGTATTTCCTTTCTCTAGGGTATTCTTCTGTGGATTTATTGATTGTTTGTGATTTCGTGGGTGTATCTGAGGTTCTAATGTTGGAGTTTTCCCTCTAATACTCTCTGTAGTGCTGGATTGGTAGATAGATATTCTTTCAGTCTGACTTTGTCTTGAAATACCTTCTTTACTCCATCTATGGTGATTGATAATTTTGCATGGTATAGTATTCTAGTTTGGCAGCCATGTTGTTTTAGCATCTGTATAACTTCTGACCAAGCCCTTCTAGCTTTCATCGTTTCCATTGAATATTCAGGCATTATTCTGATGGGTCTGCCTTTATATGTGAGTTGGCCCTTTTCTTTTGCAGCTCTTACAATTTTTTCTTTGTTCTGTATGTTTTGTGGCTTGATTATAATGTGGCGCACTGACTTTTTTTTGGGATATCTATTTGTTGTTCTATAAGCTTCTTGTATCTTTATAGGCATTTCCTTCTTCAGGTTAGAAAAGTTTACTTCTATGATTTTATTGAAAACATTATCTGTGCTTTTTAGCTGGTATTCTTCTCCTTCTTCTATTCCTATTATCCTCAAATTAGGTTTTTTTCATGCTGTCCCAGATTTCCTGAATATTTTGAGTTATGGCTTTTTTAGTTTTACCATTTTCTTTGACTGATATATCTATTTGAGCTACTGAGTCTTCCACTTCAGAGATTCTATCTTCCATCTCCTGAACTCTGTTTGTTATGCTTGTATCTGTGGCTCCAGCTTTTTTCTTCAGGTTTTCTATTTCCATCTTTGCCTCATTTTGTGCCTTTTTATTGCTTCTATTTCAGCTTTTAGTTCCTGGCATGTTTCTTTCATAGATTTGTTCATCTCTTCCAATTTTTTTTTTTTGTATTTTCTTCTATTTCTTTAAGGCTTTTTGTCATATCTTCTTTTAGAGCTTCAATGATCATCAAAAAGGAATTTTTGGTGTTGCTTCCTTCTGTTTCCTCTTCATTGCTCAGTTCAGGTCTTGTATTTGTAAGATTGCCATTCTCTCCTGGAGTTACCATGTTGTTCTTTGTATTATTATGTAATTTTTTGCACTGACGTTTGCCCATGGCTTCAGTGGTTCACGATTAGATGGCTCCTGTTCAGCTGTGGCACTCGGGTTTGTGTGCCTCCTGTCACCTCTCTGGTCAGGGTCTGAATCTACCCTTCATGGACCCCTTTTGTTGCCTGTTCACTCAGCTGTATGTGGTGGTTAATAGCCGTGCAAATTCCCTCAACAAGTGCTGTGGGTATGGTGACAGGCAGAGTTTTTCTGCCCACACTCCAGAGTTTGCTGGGACTCTGCAGACAGCACTTGGTCCCAGAAGTGGACCCAGAACTGATGGGAGTTCAAGTTCCCTCCCTGGCTGGGATATCGGTGCTTGGGCTTGGTGACCCCTCCTCATCTCTAGGCGGGGTCTGAGTCTGTCCTTCTGGGACCCCTGTAGTTGTCAGTTCCCTCAGTTCCATGTGGTGGTGGGTAGCCATGCAAATTCCCTCAGCAGGAGCTGTGGGTATGGCTACAGGCAGAGTTTATCTGCCCCCCTCCTCCTGCTGCTCCAGAGTGAGCTGGGACTCTGCAGACAGCACTTGGTCCCAGAAATGGACCCGGAACTGATGGGAGTTCATGTCTCCCTCCCTGGCTGGGATATAGGCGCTTGGGCCTCTAAATACACTATTAATATGCACTGAAACCAGGAGATTTCTACTAACTAGTCCAAACATCAATATCTCTGAATATCAGTTTCAATTCTCTCTCTTCATTTGCAAACAAAGAAATTTATGTAGATTTGTATTTAAATAGAATATATGTAGCTATAACTTATTTAATACAGTTTCATATATATATATGTACATATTCATTAATATTTAAAACTTATTTCTATATTAGGGCTCATAGTTAAAATTATTTGAGTTTCTTATATTTACATAAATCATCTCATTATTTTTAGTTGATTGTTGGAGCACTTTTAAGTTTCTTAATCGTGACATCACTCACTTTCAGCTATGAATTAATTAATGAGAGAATGACATGAATATTGCGAACTAGTCTTAATATTAGTAACTAAGGAAGACATTGTTCAGCCACATGGCAAGAGACTTTAAGATCATAACAACCTGGATTTGAGTAGTCATTAATTCAACCTTCTATGTAGGATGGGAAAAAAATGTTAAGATGAATTTACCCAAAAGAACTATCAATCACCAACTATGTCTTCATCAATAATTATTGGAGCTTCTGACATTCAAGAATGCCATCCAATTAGGTGATGGACATTGCTATATCAACTGAATTTACCACAGACAAAGTATAGGCAGAATTTTTGCTTTCATGGACATTTCTTCCTATGAATAAATGAGAAAGCAGATGACTGCAATAATTTTAGAAATTGGAAAAGGTAATAATGGAAAAGGATGAATTAGAATCAAATTTTTTCCACACTGCACTTATATTTACTTTTTAGTATAAGGAGATTTTATTGGGCCTGGCTATGAAGAAAAAATACCTCAAAACATAATATTTGAAAAGAAACTAGTGAGCAAGCAAAATAAAGCAGAAATAGCTAGAAACCAAAGCTATGGGATCATAGTTTTCATGTGCTTTCAATAAGACAAGTAGCTTCAATGAGATGCAGTTTTCTGTGTCAGAATTCTCCACATATTCATTTCCTTATTTGCATTAATAGTTTTAGAACTTACCCAGTTTGAAGCTTTCTATTTTACTTTATATGGCTATAAAAATTTCACAATCCTTCAGATTAAATTTAGTGATCTCTTTCTTTACTCTCTCTATATATATTTGATTATACATAATTATATATATACAATTTGATTATATATAGTTGACAGTGGTTTCTATTGGGGTTGTCAGCATGTTAGGACTCACACCTTTTAAGAAAACTAACGACTCACCCAGAGCCCATCAGCTGATCATATCTCATCATGGTTAGGAGTCATCAACCATCCTTCAACTCCTTGCTTGAATTTTGGTAGACTTGTTCATCTTCAGATAACAGCGACTTGCATTCATGAGTCATCTATCCTGCTGTTACTGAAAGAAACTGTTTTTCTCTAATCCTCTCTTACATATGCATTATTGAATCATTATGCCATCTATTTGCAATGTCCCTAGTTCCAAGGGGAGAAATACAGTACCAATTTTTTTTTAATATAACTGAGCTATCCATTAAAAATTAGTCTCTCACAATAACAAGTTTAGTCATTAACCACAGAGCACATATATCCACACACTCACATCTGATACAATCTGAAAGCAGCACTAATTTATGGGTAGAGAAATAGGAATTTAGAGTGAAGTTATGTACTATGTCCATTTGTCACAATGATAACAGTAGGTTCGCTCCTGAAGCACCAATCCCCTCAACCATGGGTTATTGGCCAAGTTTGCTTTAAGAGGCATATCTTTCCGCCCCTGCAGTAGGTTCTAAATATATTCAGAAAGCTGAAGGACATAAACTTTATATATACGTATAATGTCAATATTTAATATTGCAGGTTCTAAGCACTCTTCAAAAAAGAGGAAAGGATTTTATTTTGTTTTCAATTTTCCTATTACAAAGCATATCACATGACTGCAAGCTGAACTTTTCATAGACAAGAAAACTGTCCCATTTCTCCTTTTCTACTGAAATGTTATTTCAGTATGATAATGTTTCATAAATCAGAAAACAGAATAAAGATGAAAAGATGTCTTCATATACTAGAACAATGTGAAAAAATAGAATTCATTTCCTTTCCTTAAACATATGCTTCTTGGGCTGAGAACATGGCTCAGCATATGCAAGTGTAAATTTAGGAGATTAGATTCCTAGAATTTACCACTTTAAAAACAAAGCCAGTTTGGTGTGGTGACCATTTTATAATCCTAGCACTTAGGGAATTGCTGGAGTTAGATGGATAATCAGACTAATACACTTGAAAACCTGTCATATCAATAAAAAGTCTTGTGTAGCAGCAAGTACAGTGGATGGGGAATATAGGAAGATTTTGCACAGTAACCTCTGGCCTTTCCAGACACATACACATATGTTTTTGCACCAGTACTTACTTAAGAAAAAACATTCAATTGTGCATGCACAAATGTTCCCATATCATACATAAACACAATGAAAAGTAAAGACACATGCTTACTTAATGTGAAATGTAGCGAGAATAATGATGATTCTTTCACCCCATGCTGTTGCCACTATACCTTCCCCATAATAATGGACCATACCTTTATTCTATGTGCTCAAATAGGTGTATCTTTCCTTGGGTTACTTTAGTCAGCTATTTCTTCACAGCAGTGAGCAATGTAATGAATACAAATTCCAAATATTTTTTAAAAATGCATTTGGCATTGTTCAGTTTTCCAAAATGTACAAAAGCTAGTCAAGAGACAGACTCTGTGGAAGCAGAAAATAATCATATGTTAACTAGCATGGTGCTTGGAGAACAGACTCAGGTTCCTTTGATAAACTGCAACTTTTTAATTGTTTTAGTTACTTTCCTGCTTAGTTCGTCTTTTTTTGTGGAAAAAAAGATATGCACATATTGGAAAATTCCTGTGCATATGTTACTAGCTCTTATTTGGCTGTTTCTATCACCACTAATTAACATTTTTAATTAAGACAAAAAACATTGTTAGCATAATACATGAAAAACTGGAGCAGGTGCTTAGGGTAATAATTTGTATAAATAGCTATTGCCCTACACTAGCATCTAAATTATAATCATTAACTAGCTTTTTTAGTGGATGAAAGTGAAATTCAGTCTTTTATTTAGTTTAAGAAGGTAGGGAAGAAACACACAAAAATAAATGCAGATACTACAGAATTCCATTATAATCTTACTTGTTGCTTCAATTTAGAACTTACTTCTCTTTACAGCTTATGCTCTGGCCTCTGACATACCTAGCTATGATTTTTACTATGTTTAAAATATCAGACATGAAATCCTTCCTATAGAACAGACCTTCAATTCAGTCAAGAGTTCAGTTAGTGACCCCCATAATTACCCATTGCCACTAATATTAAACATGCAGGCACAACTTTTCCTGTAGTTTGGATTTGTAACATGCAGGACAAAACAGGGATTAAACAATTTTTTATTTTCTACCATTCTGCATGCACAACACCGTCCAGCTTTTAGGAAGTTAGCCAGCAGGAAGAGAATCTCTTTCACTTAACATCCAATAAAAAGGTGAGAGAAAAATCTTATTTGATAACATCACTTACTATGCTTACAAAGTACCAAGATAAAGTTTCCAGCATTCACACTGGAGCTCATAACCATTTATATCTCTATTTTCAAGGGGTCTTATACCTTCCTCTGGTATCCATGGACAATACATATTCACAGGGTGTATACATGCATGCAGACAACACTCTATATAAAAAGAACAAACTATAAATTATAATAATAGGCAGGGGATGTACTCACTTGTTAGTGGACTCTAAACAAAAAAGCCAAAAGCAAAAAGCAAAACATGTCCAAGGTGCAAACCATAACCACTGAACAGCTTGGGATCTGAAACACCTTTGACTGCCATTCCCTCTAGAGGAACACCTGACTCATTCTTGATGTTGGGGTGAGAAAACTAGATCCACCAGGAGTGAACGCTGAACAAAGCCATATTGGGACCTTGGGAACTCCTGCCCTTGCTGTGGAGAAGAGAGAGTGACTGGAGTGGGTGGGAGGGGAAAGGGACCTTAAACAAGCATATACACAGATAGAAAATGTGACTTTATTCATAATAAAAAAAAAGAAAAAAAATTCTACCAAGAATAAGCCAGTTTAAAGAAAATAGCTCAGGATCCACCATCCATCATCATTAATTCTGAAACTCTTAGCCCTTGATTACTTGGGTGAGAGACAGCCAGTTACTTTAGGGGTTTGCCACTGGTTTTCCAGGCCCTAGTAGATGACCCCAAATCTATATGCATATGGACAACACTAATTGAATGTCCATGAGTGTTATAAGTTAAAAATAGGAGTTTAGGATGAATATGAATTAATGGAGAGCTAGAAGTAAGGAAGTGGGGTGAATTTGTTCATGTTATATTGCAAGAAACTATAAGCATTTCAAAGAGCAAAAAAAATTGCATTGAGAATATATTCACTGAAGCTACATTAGCTAATAGTCAAATTTAGTTACATTCATTATTTTATTATTCAAAATTTTTGTTTGATATTTCAATACATCCAAACAACAGCTTCTCCTCCACTACAACTTTCATTCCAACATACCCCACCTCTTCTTTCCCCAGATATATTCCTCCTCAGTTTCTCATCAGAAATAGCCAAACCTTCCAGGAATATTAAGATCTGATAAGACTAGGTACAAGCATTCATATCAAGGCTGGCTGAGGCAACCCACTAGAAAGAAAAGGGTCTCAAGAACAGAAGCAAGTGGCTTATTTTTAAAGAGGTTAAATAAGATAGAGCCTATATCACTAGTATATTGCTAAAATAAATGATCATATCTTGGTCAAGTAATTAGATACATTGTGGCTTTACTTCAACACATTTTACCAGATGCAAGCATTTGTACAGGACCTGAAAGAAGACAAGTGCAAAGCTTGGGGCCTCAAAAGACTCAATCTTGATGTTGGGGGGGAGAAAAGTGGATTGGTCTTGAGTGGAGGCTGAACTAAGCAATATTGGGACCGTGGGACCTTGGGACCGCCTGCCCACTGGGAGGATGTGGAGATGTGGAGAAGAGATAATGACCTGATGTGGTGGGAGGGGGAAGGGACCGTGAATAAGGATATACAAGGATAGAAAATGTGACTTCTTTATTCATAACAATAAAAAAGAAAGTTATAATCATATAGATAAAATGAAAAAAAGTATTTTAAAAAATAAGCAATAATATGTGATGGTCTAAGCAATAATATATCTATTTTATGCCATACTTATTTTTAATGGAGTGTACTTTTTTGCTTATATTAATAAAATTATCAGTGTTTCTTAGGTCTACTCAAAGATACACTCATTTAACAAATAAAATATATGTACTGAAAATATGGATGCATTTGTGGAGAATAAAAAGAGACAGAAAGAAATATTAAAAAAGAAGATAATAAATCATTGTAATAGGCAAAAATCTCTAAGATTTCTTGAGACAAGTATTCACTCACTACCAAAACTCTATTTATAACTGCTATAAAATAATAATCCTCTTTTTTGCTCACTTTTATGTGTCTGTCTACAAACTTCAGAAATATTGTATTTGGATGATGAGGTAGAATTATTGAAAACAGTAAAATCATGACAAGCTTTGTGGATTCTGCAGGAGACACTGCAGGGGGGTGGTTCAGCTTTGCTTCTAACCTCGCTCTAGAGCAGGAAGTATCCATCATTAAATATTGCTGAGCTCTGACAGGTTGCATGATATCTAGCCTTTCTCCCATAAAAGAAAACTCAGTAAGAATTCCCCATGGTGATGCATATTTTTCTCTATTGTCTAGCTATTTATCAATTAAAATCTCACCAGATCTTTTATAAGACAAGAGCAGGCTCCAAGTTATTGCCTCTAACAATTTGCCTTCTCGGATCTGTAGTTTCCTTCTTGCTGTGGTAAAAGTGCTTAATTTAATTAATTAAAGGAATGCAATTAGTAAATACTTGTAAATTATAGCTAATACACACTTTATTTGTTATTTATTTTCTTTGCACTCTCCTTCAGTTAAGTTCATGGTGGAATCACTTTAGAGTCAGTCAAATTCTGTTCATAATTCTATGATTTGATGGGGACACAGAAACACTTTACTTGTCATAATGCATATAACTTCAACAATAAATTTATGCTCTTAGGCCTCTCATTCTGACATTAAAATCATTCACTAGAAGGATAGATATTGTGAGACCATTACTTAAAACAGTAGAATTATATGGTTGCACATCATTTCAAGACAATAATCTGAATAAATCATGCACACATTTTTCACACCCTAGGTTGAGTGAAAAATGTTTTACTTGATTTTCAAATTTTAATACTATCTGTTCTTGATATATTTTAAGTAGTATATAGATGATGTCAATAAAGGTAAATTCCTATATGTGGTTAACTCTGTGGAAGGATGCAGAGTCCTTTGAGTGTATACATGGAAGAGTCAGGAGGTCCTATGGGCATATCTGTTTACAGTTTTTAGGAAGTGTTTGCACTGATTTCCTGTCACAGCTTTTGTTTAATGTCATTTTTTTCTCCATTTACTTGCCATCTCAGCTTTTATTGAAATTTTCTGATGGCTAGAGGTGGTGTAGAGTTTGAAAGAACTGATGTTGTTTTTATGTTTCTTTTAATAACTGTTTTGAATATTTATGAAGACATAATTTAAATGTTTTGGTGTTTAGTGTGTACATATCTTTATGTATTTTAGAGAGTAACTCTGTCTAAAAAAATTAAAAATTTTCTCCCAGTACGTTATTTTGCAAAGACATTTGTGCATCCATATTGTTAGTATTCTGTTTATAATAGTAAGGAAATCACTCTAGATGTTGACCAACTGGTACATGAATAGTGAAAATGGGATACATACATAAAATGCAATTTGATTCAAAAAAATAAAAAATGAAATCATGAAATTTACAGTAAAATGGATGATCTTGAAAAACATTACATTAAGAAAAGTAAGTCAGGCTCAGAAAAGCCTATACTGTACATTCTCTTCATAAGAAGATCCTGTCCTGTAATAGTGCAACCAGTTGAGAGTAAAGATAGATGAAAGTCAAGAAACTAGAAATGGGTCCATCAGCTTGGAAGAGAAGAGAGTTTATCTGAAAGGTTTGCAGAAATAAAGAAAACAATGTAATGTTTAATACTGGGGATAAAACTTGTAATGCAAAATGAAAACAGGAAGATGCAAGAGAGAAAGCAGAGGATGAGAATCAACCAAAACAATTGTGAAAACCTGTCACTTGGAAAGATATTTAAATATAAAAAATTATTTAATATAAAGTATTTCACAATCACACAAGCAATAGCTGAGAATTCTTTTAAATTGATAACAACTAAATATTTAGGGGAAAATGTCATGGTGGCAGAGTCACTAGGTAAGTTTAGGAAAGCAGTGTTGTAATAAAGTATATTAAAAAGAGATTGAAAAAATATAAAGTTCTCTCAACAAGCTACCACTGTAAAGATATATGGTAGATTATATAGAGATTCAGATGCTTTCCTCAGTTTAATATATTTAGAAGAGTTCACCATCTACTTATTATGATATGGCTTTTATAAGTATTTATAGTAGTCCATATATAAATCCTTATAATTACATATTTTATACAAAATTGATCTTGATACCATCATTTTAATGTTGCAGCCAACTTTATTGCAAACTACATTTATACATAATGTACAACTTATCTTTGACATTTTAAATAGTGCTTTTCCTCACTTGTATGACAAGTTATTATAATCCAGCAAACATTAGTAACTACATTTTTTATTACATTATTTATATATCTAACTACAATTGTACCTTGGTTTTGCTAATTCAAAACAAAAAATATATGGAGAAAGACGAAAGTTTATAGTATGATTTAGTGTACAAATACTCAGAGCATTGTCCTACTCTACAGTAGGAGCTTGTAAAATCCTGAGGGGCAGCTCAGAGCTAGAGTAATTATTTTTTTTTTAATACAGAAAACTCTGGTTCTATCCTAGGTTCTGTGAGTAGGCCAGAATCATGTAAACTGATGTAATGGTATCCATCTTCAGTTGTATGAATGAAATAAAAAAAAAATAATAGTCTTAACTCACAGGAAAAGAATTTGAATGAGAATCTTCAAAATGTCTTTATTGTTCTTAAAAGACTTTATATTAATTCATGAAAAAAAGCAATAAATGTTTATATCCTCTCAAATGTCAAAATAGAAATTAATAATAGTGATGTTTATAGAAGAAATACATCAACCATAAAATATGTATTCATACCAAAATTATGATTTCTCAAAACATTTCTCTCTGAAGTCTAGAAATTTAAAATAATTAAGCCACAGTTCAAGAGGTAATATTTTATAGTTTTCTGGAATAAGATCCAAAGTTAATTTTACTCTTACTAGGAAAAGTCTGTCCTGTAACTAAATATTAAAAGGCTCTATATGTCATGAATATTCTCCTAACTTCTTTATCGTGAATTTCATGAGTAATATTCTTTTGCAAACCCTATTATTGTCACAAAAAATCTAAAAGATAAGACTTCTTTGACCACTGACTTTTCCCAGTAAAACAGGAACTTTATACTACTTCAGAAAACTGACGTATTTGTTTTTATACTTAAAAGCTGTCATCAGATGGCTGATGACTAGACAGTTGGTTTTGCTTCCAATCATAAATCTGTCACAGGCAGCCCTATCGTTTTCTGTCTGACAGTCTCCTCAACTAATAAAGTCTGCAAAAAGTACGAAGTTAGAGTAGAATGTTCCTCGCAAAGCCCCTTCATACCAGATTTGTCAGCTTTGTGTTTTAACTCCCGGTAGCTACTGTGGGGACATTTCTAATTCATTCTCATTTAAGAGTCCTCATTGTATCTACTTTCCGGAGTGCAGTGTTATCTGATGCTATTTCATGCTGAGATGAAACACTGACGCTATCAGTAGGGATAACTGCTGAGAAGAACAAAAGAATCACATATATCTAACAGTCCCAAATTTTTGCTAGGGTTGTGCTGAGCTAGAGGATTTACTTATATCCCAAAAGAATTCTTTCATAATGTAACGGTTCCTATAAACTTTGAGACATGCAAGGGAGGCAAGAATTCAGACACAAGTTTCATATGGACAGGTTTTTCAAAGTAATCTCATTTCTGTCACTATTTCCCATAAGGCTATCATTTTGCATATGCAACAATGTTGTCCTTAAGAACATTGACATAAAAGCTAAATTTTAATTTCTAAAGAAGGGTAAAACTTTATATTTATTGAACATATAATCTTATAAATGTGATCAAAAAAGTTTGGGTGGGAGAAAAATTTCAAAACTATGACCTAATAAAAGAATACAGAGGATTTTTGAAACCTATAGCTTTAAATATTTGCTGCAATGTAGCTTTTAAACTATGCTTAAAATTATATTCTGTTTGTTCATTACCTTGGTCAGATAAGCTTCATTTTTGCATTAGCAAAAGTACAGATGCTTAATTGATTAAGGTGTTAAGAATAAGAGACTTGTTAAGCAATGTAGCAACCTGATGTAGTAGAACCTCACTAGGGTCAATGAGAGTGGCCTTAGTGAATTCTCCTCCATTCTCTATAACAAGGCAAAACCCTGGTAGTGGGACCGGGACATCAATCAGGCACAAAACCTTCCATCTAAAATCTCTCTCACCTGTGAGATGTGCTGTGATAAATATGGTACAGAACTTGTGGGTGTGGCCAATCAGTGACTGATCCAATTTGACGTCTATACCACAAGAGGGATACCACATCTGACACTGCCTAGATGGCCAAGAACAAGACGCGGGACATCCCGGAGACACAAGATAAAACCAAACCCAGTAAATAAATAGAATAAAAATTTAAAAATAATCAATGAAATAATTACTAAATGTAGTTTGCTACACTCAGAGATTGGTGCTTACCCAAATTATCATCAGGGAGGTGTGTCATCAGGTAATCAGTTTTCACAGATTCACTGCCAAACACTAGGCAGAGCCAGAGGAACTCAGTAGCAGAGGGAAGGAGGACTGTAGGAGCCAGAGGACAACAACAGAACAGCATCCAAATCACCTGAGCAGGGCGCATATGAGCTTACCAAGACAGAAGGAACAAACACAAGTCCTGTATGACTCTGTGCTGGGTTCTCTGCATATTCTTTATGACTCTATAGCATAGTAGGTCTCGGGGACTTCTGGGAGTGAGGGTAAAGGTATCTCTGACTCATTTGTTTATGCCTGAGACTTTTCATCCTACTGGGTTGGTTCAATCAGCTTTGATAGGAGGCTTCACGCCTATGAATATTGTTCACTTTTTATGCCATGTTCAGTGGCTACTCCTGGGAAGGCGGCCTGATCTCTTTTTTTAAGGGAAAAAGAGGAGACGTGGATCTGGGAGAGAGGGGAAGGCAGAAGTATGAACTGGGAGGGGTAAATGGACATTTAAACTATGTTCGGGATGTCATGTATAAGAGAAAAAATAAATAAAACTTAGGAAACAGAGTGTTTATTTTTCAAGAGTGTCTATTCAAACTCAAACACCATAAAGGCTCAGGAATATTATGGAAGAGTAGAGGACACAGTCAGAGTGCGAGGATGGCAGAGTTTTTGACAAATAATGCTGTCCTGCTGTCTTAACACAACCAAGGAACTAAAAAGCTCCTGAATCTGTGGTTACCTGCAGGAGCAGGCATATTAAGCCTGCCTAAACTGATGGAATTGTAAAATCTTCAGACACATACACTACTCAGGACCATCAGTAGTTGATAGCTCCCAAGGAAGAGAGAAAAATCACTCTTTTATATTTTATCTTTTTATTTATTTTTGGAGTGTGGCCAATAAGGATATTTCTACTGTTCAGTACATGGCACTATAATCATGCACATATGCATATCACTAACAAGATTTAGTAAGATACATATCTGTTATAAAAAGAAATGACATTTGGAGGAGATTGTGAAGTACTGAAGATGGGGACTAGGAGGTACTTATAATAATATCTTATTTACACGTTTATGAAAGTATAAAGAATAAAGACAAGTATAAAAACCAGAAATATTATGCAAAATAAATTTTTATGTAAGTCATGACTAGAATACATGGAAAAAATATCTCCATTATAATAGTCTGACTATAAGAATATTGACTATTCTAAATCATCCCAGCATACTTTAAATGACTTTTTAAAAACAACGGGGGAAATCTTGGTTGTTTTGTGTTTAAACTGTAGGTAATACTATATGCTGCTATTTTTATATGTAACATATCACTTTTCAAGCTAAAAATGCATCATAAAATATTAATGAAACTCTAAACATTCTTGGAAGATATCTCAACTTTACTTAAAAAATTAGATACTAATGATGTAGCTCTGGACTGTGTTGCCTTTATGAAATTTATTTTAAATAATAGTGATAATGGATATCAGTGAATGATACCACTAAGGGCTAGATATGTGGCTGTCATTTTGTAATTTCTGTTTGCTTTCAAATAATACTGTTATACTCCATAGTTTTTTTACAAAATTATCTACATGGAATATAAACAATTAATTGTTATCTTAATCAATAATAAATGAATCATGAGTACAATACGATAGTATATTTTTAGTTATCTATTTATATTTCAATTTTCTTATTGTGTTAACAGAAATAAAAAAGTGTGTTTCTATAAAGCTTTCTTCATTACTGTTCTGACTTCATGAAAAATATTTAATTCATAATTAAAAATTATTAAACAATTTGTTAATTTTTGACAAATTAAAATTTGTTACCAATTTGTTATTCATAAACAATAAATACCTTTCCCAGATCTAATATCTGTGTGTGTTTCTGTCTGTCTGTCTATCTTTGTCTCTATCACACACACATACTTAAAATAATCCTTGTATTAAACTTTACCACCTTCTGTACTTAATACTTAATAAATGCCCTATAAAAATAGGAAATATAACCCAATATTTGCTTTAATATAAAATCATTCAAATATAAAACATCTCACCATGATGAAGAGTAGAAATAAAGAGAAATCATAAAATTGTTCAAGATTTTTGGTTATAGTGCTGTAACATGTATGGGAAGCTGAATATACTAATCTGAAATTACAGAGAAGTCGAGACTAAGTAAAATAAAAACTATAAGGAGAATGGAACATCATTAAGTAGTACAGGAAATCATGTTTCATTCACTGTATTGAAGTTCTGATGCCAAATTGATTTGGTTATTTGGACTTAATATTTTGCAAAGGTTTCTCTGAAAACAAATTTTAAATATATGAAAAAAATTTCAGTGTGTTTGCTAGGTCTGATAGTAAAGACTGCTCAGCCATGTAAGAAGTCAAATATATTTAATAATGGCTGTAAAATTTTGCTGGATTTTATTTACTGTCTCATAAAATATCAGCTGATTATATATATATAATTATTTTAAGTGGGAACACTTTAAATATACAATAATTTCTTTTAATACTATTTATTTCACCACATTTAGGGGCATAGCAAATGTTTCAAAACCATTTTAATCTTGACCTGTTCATTTTTGCAACACATTCCAATGTGTTACTGTAAGTTTTGTTTCTCTGTTAAGGATATTGAAAAATAACCCTTTTGTTAAACATAGATTCTTTTCTCATGCATTATTATATGAATAGTTGCTCCTCCTCCCAATTCCTCTTCACTTCCTCTACCACTATGTTCGACTCCAATTTGATCTGTCATTTAAATAGAGCATTCTTTTAAGACATAAAAACAAAACATAATAAAATAAAATTTAAAAAGAAAATAACTACTAAATCAAAGTTTTACTAAACAGCTCAACTGAAAAACAAAAATACCCCAAGGGAATTTACAGAATCCTAAGACTAACTCATTAACTCATTCTCTAGTCCTATGTAAGGACGGAACTGAAGCTACAGTATATATGCAGAGGACCTGATGCAGACTTTTGTAGACCTGGTAATTGTTGATTCCATCTCTGCCAGTTTTTCTCTATTATTATAGTGGGCTTTGTTCTTCTTGAGTCCTCTGATCCCTCTGTCTTCTCCAGTTTTTCTGCCTTTTCTTCCATGGGAGTCTCTTAGTTCAGAGAGAGGAAATTGATGAAGCCATCACATTAAAAGCTATGTTAGTTCTCTCTCTCTCTCTCTCTCTCTCTCTCTCTCTCTCTCTTTCTCTGCAGTGTCCGTGTGTGGGCCTCTGCATTTGTTCCTTTTCACTGCAGGAGAGAACTCCTGTAATAATGGCTGATTAGGGTGGTGATCTATAAGTATAATAGAATATAATTGGGAGTCATTTTATTGTTACTTTTTTTAATATAACAGTTGTATTTATTTGGCTTTTACCACAGGTTTCTGTACTATCAAATCTCTGGTTCTTAGCCATTCTAGCAGTGTCAGGTATGGAATCCATTCTATAAAGTTGATCTTAAGTCAAGTCAGACACAAGTCAAACAAGGTGTGCCACCATTGCCCTAGAATATCTTTACACACAAAACATATTGTAGATAAAGATTCTATGGTTGGGTTGATGTTGATGTTATTCCTAAGGTAGCCTGCACAGTAAAAGAACGTGAGGTTTCAGACTCTTGGAAGGCACCAGCTTAACCTCTCCAAGTTCAATATCTTGTGTTGGTATTGTCTTCAGCAATGAGTCTTTGATGCCAGTCTGTGGAGACAAACCTCTTGTATTGGCAATAGTTTTAGGTATTTGGGTATTTCCATGGTACTCTTTTGTCCAATATCTTAGTTGTAAGGAACCAGCTCCACTTCATTTGGTGACAAGAGATTGCCAATTTGGGATTCCATTTTATTTTATTTTTTCTATATATACTACTGTTCCCCCTCACTTTCTTCCTCCTGTTTTCACCCAGTTTCTCCCAGTCCTTCCTTGGCCGCCCCATCTCATCCTCCTATCTAATCCTCAATGAAGGCAGAGTCCCAAGTTGGGTCAGTTCAGTCTAGTATATCCAGAAGAACTCAAAAGATGTCCCTGGCTAGGAATCCAAGCAATAGTAGAAAGAGTGCCAAGACAGGAATTCCCCTGTAAGCAAATGAGTGACCACTCTAATTATTATAGAAAATTAGAGATGTATAGCTAAGCATCACCTGATTACCTGGTCTAGCTAAAGAGAGAGAGAGGGAGGGAGGAAGGAAAGGAGGGAGGGATGGAGAGAGAGAGAGAGAGAGAGAGAGAGAGAGAGAGAGAGAGAGAGAGAGAGAGAGAGAGGAGAGTGTATCTGAGCAAAGGAATCAGGATTATGAAGAGAAGACCAACAGTGGAGCTACTGAGAGCTCACTGAATCAGAAGCAATTGCTGAGGAACCTGCAGGGAAAGGATCTAAACCCTCCAAAGTAGACGACTGTCAAATGGCATAGGCAATTTGTGGATCCTTTCCTAGGATCAGACTATGTTCCTGGTTCATGAACAAACATCTTGGAGCCCATTACCTACAGAGGAAAACCTAACTCTGTATGCCCAAGCTGCAAACCACAAACACTGAACAGCTTGAGATCACAAACACCTTGGACTTACTTCTTGGATCCCACTCCCCCTAGAGGAACACCTGACTCAGTCTTGAGGTTGGGGGGAAGAAAACTGTATCTGCCAGGAGTGGAGACTGAACTAAGCAATATTGGGACAGTGGGACCTTCGGACTGCCTGCCGCCTGCCCAGGGAGGGGATGGGGAGTTGTGGAGAAAAGAGAATGATCTGACCTGATATGCTGGGAGAGGGAAGGGACCTTGAATAAGGATATACAAGGATAGAAAGTGTGACTTCTTTGTTCATAATAATAAAATAAATAAAAAAATGAGATTTTAATCAAGTCAAAAAAAAAAGAAAAAAAAGAAACACTTCTAGAACATGTTTACATAGTTTATGGTAAGACAGTGATATAAAATTTGGATTCTCTTTCAAAATCAGTGTGGAAAGAATTATATTGAAATGGTTTGAGAAAAATTGACCTTATAGGCAAGACTTCAATGAAGTCTTCTGTCATCAAAACAGCTGCAAAGAATAAACAACTGAAACAATATTAAAGAGTGTTGAATCCAGAGGGCCCTTGGATTGTTAAAAAAAGAATGTTTGGTTTCCTACCAAAGAAAAAAATCACCAAAAACTGATAATTTAACAGAATATTATTTCTAGATCATTGCATTGAGGCCTTTTCATTTTATATTCTATGAGGATGTATCACCTTTGACTTGCCTTTGCTATTTCTACCCAACTCTTCCTAACTTCTCTAACGAAAACTTTACACATAGCAGCAAACAACTAGAAAAGTACCTCTCATCCTACCTAAAACATGTTTCAAGTTAATTTTTATAAATGCAATTTTGATTATCCCTAAGAGGGAAATAGATATTGCTATCTTATGTTCTATCATATTTTTTAAGGAATAGCTTTCAAATAGATTGCTCATGGATTTATAATGCCAGGAATTTATTTATAACTTATATGACAAACATTGTACTTGTGTATATTAATATAGTAAAAAGTGATGGAAGGTTTTATTTTTTTAAAAAAAATTGTGATATGTGTAATCCTTTGTCATTTCTTGGACTATTACTGCTTGTTGAAAAAAAACCAAGCAAATGAATTGCCGTATTCTTAATATACATCTTGCATGAATATGTTAAATAATGATTATTGGTCTTTTCTATTATGTTTTTGGGTTGTTACTGTCTGAACAAATAATAGGTAAATATAAGTTTAAAAATATTTACTAGATATGCAAAGAGAAATTCAGTGTGACTTCAAAGAACTGTACACTTATAGAAAAGCAAAATCAAAAATTCTAATACTAAAGATTAGTATTCAGTGAATACTGAAGAAGTGGGCCAGAGCAGTCTAAGATTCATAGACCACAGTTTCTACTATGAGATAAGAGTCTCTTGAATATGATAGGGGTGATATATCTACAATGCAGCTGTTTAAATAGAACCTTTGTAAGGACCTCATGCCAACGTACATGGGAACAATTTTACAAAGCCTCACCCACAGAGAAAGAATTTAAGCTAATCAATGGCTTCTCAGACAAGAGAATTAAAATTTTTTTCAGGAACAGTCTTGATAGGTTATACAATGACAGGTAGGGAGCCCTAAATATATGTATATATGTATAAATATATTCCAAAATACATGTGAATGTGTGTGTGTCAGTATACACACATAAACATACACATTAACATATAATTACTATTGTTATACATGCATGAATACAGAAATGCACGTTTGTTTAGCAGAGGTTATAGGAGTAGTGAGAAAATTGGAAGTAATCTAAATAATGTACATATATTATTGTGAATATTAAATAAAATAAAAATAAAATTTTGCTTTAATTTCTAATTAAATTAAGAAAACATTAAATTAATAACAAAATGAAAATAAAACCAGAACTATAACCTAAGCATATCTTTGTTATTAGTACTAATTCAAGACATATTTATTAAAAGGTTTCTTTACATTTTCAAAAATTAGCATCTCATTTGAAGTGAGCATGTCTAGAAACGTGACATGGTTTTCCTTATACTAATAAGAAGCCCAAGATTGCTATGCTAAAATTTTGTTTTTTAAGGCTTCTAATAATAAAACAAAATTGCAGTTTCACAGCTGTGATGGCTGTTCTGTTTCCATAGAAGATTTTTTTTTTAAAAATAAAGCAAGCGCTGAGAATCCATCCTTATTTAAATGTTCCCCTTGGATGATGGCTCAATTATTATTGTTGGTACTAATCATCTCAGTCCTTGGCAAGGCTCATTCATCCTGCAGGAAAGCAAACTTTCCCAGAAATCAAAACACCAAATGTTCTGAACAAAATAATTGGAGGATAAGGGTCCCCTTAGAATCTGAAATTTTCACTTGACAGAACCTTGACAAATGTGAGTGGGTGTTTAATCAAAATGATATTTGTCATAGAGCACAGCTAACAATTTTCAGCACAGAAAAGGAAATATTTGATTCCTATGGTGCAACTGAAGCTTAAATCTAGGTAGACCATACTAGCCTTTGGATCTATATTGCTCTTTAATTCAGAAGTCAATGGGTTAAAGCTTCAATTTCTAGGATTTTCACAGAAATGAAAGCTTGTTTGCCTTTCCAAGGTAAAACTGGTAGAATTCTTCATGACCCCTACCACAGGCTCTGGGATCATAACACAAATGACTGAATTGCAGAGAGATAAACTATTGTTTTCTATGTGCTTACACAATGAAAATTATATTTCAAAAGATATATATTGCTAATTTGATAGAACACACTTTAAAATAATTTAGGGTAAGAAAGGGAAAATAATATGAAGATGAAGCTTGACAAACTGAAAAATGTAAGATAAACTATCACTCCATGGAAAATGCTCATGATTAAGAATGAAATATTATTATGAACTAAACAGATTGGAAGTTTTAGGAAGCAAGCAAAGCTACTCATACTCCCTGGTCTAAAGCTGATCCTACTCTGTTCTAGGAAAGTAGTCTTCAACCAAGCTTGCAACTTTAGGAATGAGGGATATATATGTAGTAATGAGGGAGAAAGAACACACCCCAATCCAGCCAGGTCAAGCCTGGCAATCAATGGGATGTCAGATGACAGAGAAGAATGCATATGGTGTAATTGGGAGAAGGAGCTGGGAGGAGAGGCGTGAGGGCAAACTGTCACCAGAATGTTACAATTCAGAGGAAAATAAATTTAAAAAATGATTGAAAAAAAACTATTGTAAAAACTCCAGTATGTATTTATAGAAAATACCACACATATTAACTCTTTGGAAAAGAAACTATTTATTGTGGTTGAACACTTACTAAGTATTGGGTACAACTTACAAGATCTCTTTAAAAATCATTCTAACATAATATTTTATAATTTATTTTACAACTTAAAATTAATTGAAGAAAGAGTGGTCAAATATTTTAAAAATTAAGGTAAAATGAATGTAATGTAAACATTTTATTGTGATCTAGAATGTTCAGTTTAATATCTCCTTTCTCAAATCCTTTCTGTCAGGGGGAATAAGTTCACACTGAATAATTTTGGTTGTTTACTTTTTCCTTACAAAATATCTGCACACAATAATTTCTCTTTTGTGCCAATTTTAGCTTGTGACAATGAGAACCATAAAACTGACTACCTCAAATATCTAAAGAATATAGAGACCGTTAAGATTTGTTTAATTCTTTATTAAGGCTTTGTATAATTACCCTAGTTCAAAACATTTATTTATCAAACCTACTAAACATTTATTATCAATAATACTAACTTCATAGTTGCAACAATACTATTTATTGAAATAATTTTCCCATCTGCGAAACTATTGCTTGGTCTGCTTCCACTATCCTACAAATCTGAAGCTACATTTCTTCTCAAGTATCTCCTTCATGTATTAATATCCATAGGAACTTCACTATGTTCTATACTATTCCTGTTTTTCATTTAGTGTCTGGAACCTATCACTCTATATTTATTGTCTCTGAATAGATACTTTTCTTTCTCTAACCACATTGATGCTGAAATGTCATAAAATTAAGATAAATTAATTTCGAATAAGAATAATATGTGTTTTTTATTAATTTAATCTCAGTTCATTTCCATATTGTTTTCTATAATTTATGATTATAATTTCTACTTTCCATCTTTTTAAAATGTAACACTAGTTGAATGCATTTTAACTTAATTGAACCCCTATTATCAAACCTACTGCTTGAATAAGAAATATTTTAAAACTAGCATAAATACAACGCTTATATTCTGGTGCACATTTTTATTAAGAGAAAGTATACTAGTGGAAATCTCAAATACACATTGACTCAACTGAAGAAAGCTCTTTTTCTTGGGAATGGGAAGTCTGTAAATAACATAGGTGAGTAGTCATGCTTTAATTTTTTTTATTTTTTTCCTTCTTTATTTTGTATTTAACAAAAAAACAGTAACATGAATTTAAAATGAGGAAACGTTAACAATAACTATGAAGAGGATAAGAATCATAAGCATGGCTTATCAAGGGTGGTAATGCAAATAAGATTGCTACACATATATTTACTATGTGTTCAGCTTTCCCTCTGAAATTTTTTTTTCCATCCCTGTATATCCTTATTCAAGGTCCCTTCCCCCTCCCACCTCACCTTGACATTTTTCTTCTCTGTAACTCCCCATCCCTTCCCTGGGCAGGGAGCAGAGAGTCCTATGGTCCCACTGACCCAATAATGCTTGGATCAGTCTTCACTCCCGGCCAAATCCAGTTTTGTCCCCCCTCCCTCAAGAGTGAGTCTGGTGTTCCTATAGTTGGAGTGGGGTTCGAAGGGTCAGTCCAGGGTGTTTCTGATCCCAAGCTGTTCAGTGGTTGTGGTTTGCCGCTTGGGCATGTTTGGCTTTTTTTCTTGTTTGTTTGTTTAGAGACCACTAGTGAGTGAGTACATCCCCTGTTTA
>PVIH01024522.1:0-22570 GCA_004025045.1 Sigmodon hispidus | reverse complement strand
CACTTGGATTTGAGTTTTGTGCAGGGTGACAGGCTCGGATCTATTTGCATTTTTCTACACACTTCCTTCCAGTTATGCCAACAACATTTGTTAAATATACTATCTTTTTTCCATTGAATGTTTTGGGCCTCTTTGTCAAAAATCAGGTGTTCATAGGTTTTTGGGTTAATGTCTGGATCCTCAATTCTATTCCATTGGTCCACAAGTCTGTTTTTATGCCAGTACCAAGCTGTTTTTATTACTGTAGCTGTATAGTATAGCTTGAAGTCAGGGATGGTGATACCTCCTGAGGTTCTTTTGTTGAGTAAAATTGTTTTGGCAATCCTGGCTTTCCTGTTATTCCAAATAAAATTGAGTATTGTTCTTTCAAAGTCCAAAAAATATTGTGTTGGGATTTTGATAGGCAGTGCATTGAATCTGTAGATTGCCTTTGGTAGAATTGCCATTTTTACTATGTTGATCCTACCAATCCAGGAACATGGGAGAGCTTTCCATTTTCTGATATTCTCTTCAATTTCTTTCTTCAATGATTTAAAATTTTTGTCAAATAAGTCTGTTACCTCTTTGGTTATAGTTACTCCAAGGTATTTAATACTATTTGCAGCTAATATGAAGGGTAATGTTTCCCTTATTTCTTTTTCAGCTCTTCTATCTTTAGCGTATAGAAGGGCTACTGATTTCTTTGAATTTATCTTGTATCCTGCTACATTCCTGAAAGTGTTTATCAGCTGTAGCAGTTCTTTGGAAGAATTTTGTGGGTCACTTATGTATACAATCATATCATCTACAAATAGAGATAACTTCACTTCTTCTTTTCCAATTTGTATGCCCTTAATCTCTTTTCGTTCCCTTATTGCTTTAGCTAAAACTTTGAGAACTATATTGAATAGATAAGGGGAGAGAGGACATCCTTGTCTAGTTCCTGACTTTAGTGGGATTAGGGTTAGGGTTAGGGTTAGGGTTAGAGCTCAACTCTCCCTCCCAGGCTCGTGTTGCATTCTTTTATGTTGCATTTGTTTAGCTTTATGAAGCTGTGTTATTTTGCCTATCTAAAACACTTGATTGGCCTAATAAGAGCTGAACAGCCAATAGCTAGGCAGGAGAAAGGACAGGCAGGCGGGCGGGGCTGCCAGACAGAGAGAACTAATAGGAAGAGAAAATTGGGAGCGAGAAAATGAGGAGAAGAGGACATCAGGGGACAGCCACCCGGTTACACAGCAAGCAGCAAGCCACAGAATAAGAAGTAAAGAAAGGAGAAAGGTATATGGAATAGAGAATGATAAAAGCCCGGAGGCAAAAGGTAAATGGGATAACTTAAGAAAAGCTGGAGATATAAGCCAAGCTAAGGCCAGGCATTTATATGAAAGAATAAGTGACCTGTGCATTTATCTGGGAGCTGTGTGGTGGGCCCCCCAAAAAGCAACGAATAATAAATAGATAGATAGATAGATAGATAAATAGATAGATAGATAGATAGATAGATAGATAAAACTACAGGAACAGACAGAGAGGTCACGCTGAGAAAGAAGAGTGGGTAAAAATTATCTGCACAAACAGTGTGGCTGCTAGGAAGGCAGTTTCACAGATAAAGGGCTTATCTCACACACTTAAGAGCTGGAGCTTGTATTTGTAGAACCCACATAAAACATCAAGCTGGCTAGCTATACAAGCTAGAATTAGTGAGTGTCAGGTTCAGGGAGAGACCTCACATCAACAAATAAAATGGAACATGATCCAAGAAGATAGCTAACATAAGCTTCAGGCCTGCACAGGCACACTCATACACCATACACCCACATGCACGTAACACATATATACGTGCATGTGTCCTACAATACACATGCACTCAAAAAAATAGCGTCTATATGAAAATCTCATCATGATATCTATTATTTTCTGTGCTCATCAAAATTAAAACTAATAAAGATTTTTTAAAAATTATCTAGGCTTTCCAAATCTAAAACCCCAAGCCCCTTTCTGTTTCCAATAGATCCTACTCACCGAAAACTGAGAAGAATATTCCTTAAACACAAGGGGGAACCAGAATTTAAAAAAAAAAAAAAAAAAAAAGCCTAGCTAGAGCAAAAGCAGCTGTTTGAACTGGGACAACATCGAAGGCTTGGTCCTTAGCCTGGTACTGTTGGAAGGTGGTAGAAACTTTAGCAGTGCTTAGAAAGGTCTTTCAGTCATTAGGTATTTAGCCTCAGGGGTTATGGAACCAGGCTCCTTCTTCTTTCTCCCTTTTATACACAGCTATGAACAGGCTTACTCTGCCATGGGCCCTCACCATGTTGTACTGTTCCACCACAGGCCCAAAAGCAAGAGGGCCAGTCAACAATAGCTAATACATCCAAAATTGCATTCCAAATAAACTTTCCCTCCTGTAAAATGGTTTTTTGTTACAGTGACAGAAAGCTGACTAACGCACTAACACGTAAGTAGAACTTTAAAACGGCCCCCAGTGAGGAAGGATGTGGAAGCTTCTAGAGTGCGAGGCCTTGGCAAGCTGCTGGGAAGACTTCTGAGGAGAGGTGAGTGCTAGAGGCGAGGAGACCCAACAATTCCAAAGCAAAGGGCAGGATGGAAAGGTGTTTAAGAAGCTTCAAGGAAACTGGTGATGTCAGGGACCCTGAGGGATGGTGCCAAGGAACAGCAAGAGGCCGTTAGCCTGAGTGTGCAATGGGCCTCTGGCAAGAACAGCTCCTCCATATCCCAAAGAGGAACCCTAAGAAACTAAACACCGTGGCTCACATCAGGATACACAGCCCTGGAATCCTGCCAACCCACAAGCCCCCACTCCAAAGGCAAAGTAATTTTCCATATTAATGTCTTTAGGTCCAAAGCTGCTGACCTGGGAAAATCCTTCCTAGTGACTTGTCATCTATTACTAAGACCTCATTAAGTCACACATACAACAGCCACTCCCTTCTGAGCACAGACTGGGCTTGCCAAGAGCTCTAGAAAAAGCACAGAAAGAGTGGTGAAGGGTTCCTGTCCCTAGGAAGCATGCCTCAGATGGTGGTTTGGAGCACATTGGTCCAAGAGTCTTCCGGAACACCTGAGAGGCCCAGGTCTGATCTCTGGCCAAGAAAGGCCAAACGAACAGGAAGTCTGAGCAGTGTCCAATAAAGGTCTCTGGAGAGTTCTCTTACCTATCTGTGAAATCAGATAAAAGAGGAAGAGGAGAGGAGAAAAGGGGAAGAAGAGAGAAAGGGAAGGGAGGGAGAGGAAAGGGAGCAGAGGAGGGGAGCAGAGAGGGGAGAGAGGGAAGAAGATCCCGAGAGGGACATTCAAGGAGTCTGAAGGAACTGAGCTGTGGTCAGGAGCAAGTCAATACTTCAGAAGGGCTCACAGATCATCAGGTGGCAGTAACAATGATAAACAACCCCACCCACCCCACCCCACTCCCTGTCTTGCTGGAAAATGATGTATGAGGTAATGGTGGTAGAGACTGGCAGGGTCACAATAACCCCAAAATGAAAATTTACTTTCTAGTGGCTCAGACATGGATTCTGTAGCTTAAGAATGGCAGTGGGGCTTCTAGAAACTCCTGGAAGAAAGAGGATTATGTGGAGATGATGGCCAGGCCCGCCCAACCACACCTCAGGACATGAGCTTTGGGGTCTGGGAGTATCTGTGCTCCAGGCTGGTTCTGGTCCAGCCGCACAGCATCAGGCATGCTGTCTGACATTGAGTATGCCTTCAGTGCTTCATCTGATGGGTGGGCATGGTAATCATCATGGTAGACAGGCAAGTCATTTTCTGCTCCTTCTTATGTCTCATTCCTTTGGGCTTTGTGAGGTCCTTTCAAAGCTCACCTCACCTTTGAAATATGAGCTCACTACACCTGAACTCCAGCAGCCTCTCAGAGCTGTGCACTGCAAACATTAAGTGCACCATCAATTATTTTCATATCCCAAGCTGTACCATTTTCACAGTAGATGTGCCATCTCCCCAATTCCAGGACAGGCAGTTTCTGAAGATGAGGCTGTCTATAGTTACTGTTAATCCTTTGCAGGACCTGGCAAGAGACCACAGAAAGCAGGAGACTCAAACAAGAGTATAGTGGGAATCAGGCATTATTCACCTTGACAACACTTACCTAGAAATATGGCCTTTAGGCCTTGAGGACACATGTACAGGGCATGGCCAGGCCAGTCTAATACTGAGTACACAGCATCTCTCCTTCCTATTTGTTCCCTCCCACTCTTGGAGAGAGAACCAGACCAACTGCCATTGCGTGAACCAGACCAGCTTTCCAGAAATGGCCCTATGGTTCAATCACTTGCATCAGTATTTCAAGCAAACCCCTAAATAAATATTAATCTTTTTATATAAACAGTTACTAGTGATTAATCCCTGCTACACAAGGGTTGTTTAACAAACTGATTGTGGAGATAAAAAGAGCTAGAGGGCCAGGAAATCCATTCTGTTAGACTGATCAGGGAAGGATTGCTTGGTATATACTCTGAGGCTGTGACCTATCTGGTACCCTGCATAGGACAGACAGATATATGGATGAAATGGTGGATAAGAGGAAAGGTGAGTGGGTGATGTGGGATGTCTTTCTGTATGCTGTAAATATATGCTGCTTTCATTGGTCAATAAAGAAGATGTTGTGGCTTATGGTAAGAGAGCTTGCAGCCAGGCAGGAAACTCAAGCAGAGAGAGAAGAAAGGTGGAGTCAGCGCAGACACTGCCAGCTGCTGGGGAACAGGATGCAATGGAACATGTGATGCCACAGAGCTACATGGCAAGACACAGATTAACAGAAATGGGTAGAGTTAGTTGGTAATGAACCTGAGCCATAGGCCAAAGAGTTTGTAATCAATATTAACCTCTGAGTATTTTACAAGTGGCTGTACATCGTGGATGGGAGAAAATTGTCCAGACCGTGGGCCAGGACAGAAAAACTTCCAACCTCAAGTGGGTAGACGGATGGTACATGGACAGACAGGTGAATTGTGTATGAGTCACGGAGGTGTGGATAGAGTAACCTTACCCAGAAGAGGTTTTCCTGACCTCTTAGTTTAACCTGCTTGTGTTCTAGCCAACCTGTCCCCAGACACTCAAGTGTTACTTCCAGTGTAAGTAAATAACATAAAACCATCCAGCAGCATTTCTCAAATATTTCTGTGAGTAGCATCAGCCCCTTATCAATCTCGCTGCCTCCAGGCAGTCAGCAGCCTATTCCCTGAGCTCTCTCTGAGACCCCAACAGTCAGGCCTGGTGTGGCCTTTATCAGCCCCCACCTAGTGAACTCCTCTATTGATGATCCTAGAAATGCGAGCACTCTGGACAAGTCCAGTGAGCGAAGGCTCAGGAGTCACATTCTTCAGGTGTTACCACTAATCTCATAAAGCAAATATGCTTTGTTTTTGAGAAAACTCCAAGATGGCCCCACTGCCTCCAATCTGCCCAAGCTAAACTCTCCTCCAGTAAGCCCTCCCTAATTCTTCATCTCTCACTAATCCACTTCCTCCTCTCATCTCTACCTCCTTCAGTCAACAAGGTGGGGCTCCCCCCACCCAGTCTTTTATTTTGGCTTCAGCCTATCAGGACACAGCATTAGAGACAGAAGTAGAGAGCATTCACATTTAATCCTTCAGCAGTTTCCAGAATTTTATTAAAGGGCTATGGTTACACTCTACTTTCTCATTTATTAATAAAGTGGGATGGAACCTTAAGTTTAGGGATTCTGAGAAGCCTTCATTGCTTTCTTACCAGCTCCTAGCAGCCAGGAGCTCCTGTTCCCTCTGCTGCTGCTGGTCACACGAAGAATGTGCCCTAGTTCTAGGAAGCTCTGCTTTCCTGCCTCCAGGAGGTGGGCTGCCCTACACAGTGCAAAGCCACTGGCCTCCCTCCCGGCTCTGCTGGAAGGATCTGCAGGCGCATCAGCTTCCAGGACTGCTTGTCTCCCGGAAGTACTGGTAAGCATGCCATGCTGGCATCTAGGACCAAGTGTGTCCCACCGGGGCTACATGGTTCCAGAGTTAATTCTTGCAGAGACACTGGCAAGAGACGGAAAGTTACCAAGAAAACCCCTGATCCAACAAAATTAAGTCACCTAAAATACCAAATAAATACCCACAAGCCCGTTACATAAATAAGAAACAACCCATTTTAAAATAGGATGAAAGAAAGAAAACACCTGGGCTAAAGAATTCAAAATAATTTGTGCAAATCTTCTACCCCGAGGAAAGGGAACATGATCTCTCATCTTGGGAGTGTGGGCTATGCCTAGTAACTCCGACTTAGGAAAGTGCATTAGAGGCCAATTGTTATGGCATAATCTGCAAAGGCCGGCTAAAGTAGGATGATCACAAGTTCTAGGTCAGCCTGGGCTACAAAGCAAGTCCTTGTCTCAAGATAAGGGGAGGGGGGAAACACACATAGGGGGGTGAGAAAGAAGGGAGGAAGGAAGAAAAGAGAGGGAAGGAGATTAAAAAAAGAAAAGAAATAAAGGAGGGAGGGAAAGAAGGAAAATAAAGTGTGGAGGGAAGTTATTCAAATTAATAATGAAATAATGTACTAGCATTTCTGTCTTGGTTAGGGTTAATATTGCTGTGATGAAACACCATGACCAAAAGCAAACTGAGGAAAAAAGAGTTTATCTGGCTTACATGTCTACATCATAGCTCACTACTGAAAAGAAGTGAAGACAGAAACTCATACAGGGCAGGAACCTAGAGACAGAAGCTGATGCAGAGGCCCATGGCTTGATCAGCCTGCTTTCTTATAAAACCTGGGACTCCAAGCCTCGGGATGGCTCCACCCCAAAAAGCTTGGGCCCTCTCCCAACAATTACTAATTTAAAACATGTCCTAAGCTCAATCTTACAGAGGCATTTTCCTAACTGAGGTTCTGCTTTCAGATAACTTCAGTTTATGCATTGAGTTGACATAAGACTAGCCAGCAATATTCCTTAAGTCACATGACTTAACCCCCAATGAATCATTATGGCCTGAATCCCTAATATCAGGTGAGGAAAATGGCACTTGACCTCTGTTCTCTTCCTCCCCACAAGAATAATGTCAGATCTAAATTAGAGAATGTTCTTCAAAATACCCAGCCAGGGGTTCCCAAAACTGTCAAGTGGTCCTCAAAGATAACAAGAGCCTAGGAAACTGCCACAGTCACAGGAGCCTAAGGAAATAAGACACTTGAACACAGAATGGTATCTGGACAGGATCCTGGAGCAGAAAAAGAAAGATTAGGCAAAATTTAAAGAAATCTGAGTGCAATGTAAATTGTAGTTAATAATATGTAAATATTGGCTATTGATAAGATCAAATGCACTATACTGAGATGGGGTAATAGAGGGTATATGTTTTATGCCCCATGTTATAACTGAAGATATTGGACAATAGGAAAACAATAGGGAAAATGTGTGGTGTGTGATAAACAGGAACTCTCTGACTACTGTCATTCTGTTCAAATCTAAAGCTATTCTAAACTTTTTGAAAAGTTAATAATTTTTATTTAATTTTACTTTTTAAAACTTAACAAATATTTTCACCCAAAATCAACCTACCCTGAGGCCCTAGCTCATAGACATGGCCAAATATGTTCAAATATACTCACTCTGACCTGTAATGTCCCGACAAGTTCAAGTCCTTTAAAAGCAAAAGCTGAGTCTTCTTTCCTTACTTTACAGATAGATTTTTAATTTAATTTCTGTCCCAGAAGCCCTGAGCAACAACTCCCTGCTGGTGTGCAAAAAGACTTTTGAACATCTTTGTTTATTGTGAACATTGCATGGAAATTTGCAGTCATTGGAATGTCATACCCACAGACCTCATTGAGAAACAGGTTGAAATAAGTGCCATGGGTTGGTAACTGGCTGAACAAGTGGAGATTACTGGCTGTGAGTAGATTCAGAGTCTGGCTAGAATAGCCATTCTTCTGAGAGAAGATGGTCTAAAGACTTCCCTCTAGCTTCTATAGGCTCCTTTCCAGTCCTCCTTTTGCCATGTAGTGGCTTTATCACCTCAGGCTAGACTGTTTCCATCATGCACCAGTCTCTGAGGCCCCTCAAAATTAGACATTTCAGGCTCTTTAGACCCAAGTAGAATACCCCAGCAAGCATCCTGTCTGTGTTCAAACCCTGAGTAGGGAAAACAGATGGGAACACTGGCCAGTAACACAACATTGCCTCATCCTTTCACTCCAAATCACTGGAGATGAATTTCATATAGGCCCAGCACTACCATCTCTACTGTGAGACCCAGACATGGGCAACAACCAGCAACCACTCTTCTCCTGCAGCTGGCTTTAGTTCTTACACAGTCACTTGCAACAGTGGCACACTCAGACTCTAGTGTCAGAGTTGTCTTGAATAAAGCAGATGAAGGAAAAGGCCTTGCAGAATTCTCTTCTGCAGCTTGAACTGTTTCTACTGGTTCCTGGATAGGATCACATTGACATGTCAAGCTGCAAGTAGACACACAGCAGCATATGCCACCTGTGGCAGGACGGGTACCTAATGCATCTTAACAAGTCCTGCAGATGCCATCCAGGACTTCCTGGGGCTTAAGCTTGTGCTGACTTCCCAACTGATGAACACAATCAAGACACCAGGCCCCCTGTCCATATAGGCTGAAGTCTCTGCTTGTTCCCTGGTTCCATGAAATGCCTGTAGAAATGTCATGTTAGAAAGAAATATACCCAACCTGTCTTCCATCAGGAACTCCTGGAACAAGTTCTGCAAAGCATGTGGGAATAAAATGACTGAAGTTTGGGGGCCTGAAGTCAGGTCCCAACACTAGCAAGCTGTGAATCTTTGAGCCTGTGGAACATCCTTCCCTGAGACTCAACTTTCTTATATGCTTAATTATTTCAACCACATGGTCAAATCTTTAAATGCCTTAACCTAGAGTTGTGGTGTGAGGGTTCACTTGAATAGTAGACAATGGATTTTTCTGTGTAGAAAATACTCTAGGACCTGACCTAGAGCCCTTTCGAGTTGTTCAAAACCTAAGCATGTTGCATATATGCAAACAGACTGATCTGGCATTGATTCACTCCCATATCAAACCTAAGCTATGGGTCCACTCAATGGCTGCTGACCCAACAAGCAGGAAGGCAGGCAGGGTGCTTCTGATGTGACTGAGCTGGAGGAAGGGAATGGGTGTGGAAGTAAGTTGGTTGCTGCTTCTCAGTAGAATAAGGAGAGCATATTTTCCACCCCAGGAGATCTTGGGTACTTTTGAAATCCTTTCGTCCAAAAATCCTGCTCATGAAATAGGCAGCAACCTAATCAACTTGGACCCCACAGGAAGCAGGCTGCAACATCTGGCAGAGAAGAATCCCAGCCCCGGGGAGCTACCACAGCAGCTAGCCTTTTCTGAACATTTTTTCCCTCTGCTTCTGAAAAGAAAAATCCAGCCACAGTCATTTTACCCAGATGTTCTTTGTTGTTTTGTTTTAAATTGTTAGAATGTTCTCCTATAAAGACTGAATTGCAAGACCTCAGCCACTTCAGAGCTGATGCGGTTCAGAAGTATCAAGAGTTTTCAGATTCACAGAGTCAGAAAGCATATTTGGAATGCGGGGGTGGTGGAGGAGGAGAGACAGGTTGGTGTATAAAGCACAGCATTTTAGTTTTCCGTGAGGATGGGTTCTGGAGACTGGCTGCCTGACATTGAGAAATGTGCTTAACGCCACTGAACTTTAGAATGATTGGAATGGTGTTCTATTGTATGGATCTTGTCACAATAAAAAAAATGTTTATTTCAAACCATTGTCACCGTTAGTGTATAACTCCACTGTGCATCATCCTAAGGTACCTGTGTTCCATCTACACTCCCGACTCCCTTACAAAGATCTCACCTGGGTCCACTGTGGGGGGAGATGCCAGATAGGGTGCCTAGGGTAGGAAGCAGAACAAAGGGGCCTCTGTAGTCTATGCTAGTGACACAACTGAGCTCACATTATTACACACAGTTCTCCCAATTCCTACTCTGCCTGCTCTGTCTCAGGAGAAAACAGGGAGATAAATTTCCCCAGTTCCTGAGTTAGTGGACTTCTAGCTAGATTGGACTAGTGGAGACATTAAGACAGTGGAAGGTTGAAGAAACCAGGGTACCCTCCACCCACTTCTCTGCTCAAGGCAGCATCTGTGGGTGTACATATTTTTCCTAAGTAGCTCCTGTGGTCATTGCAAATGTTATCCCCCAAACCTATGGTCTGTTCCTGTCCTCACTGCCCTAGGAACCTCCAGTCTATAGCGACTTTGAGAATAAAGATGGTAGCAATGATGACGACACACTGTTCCTGCCAATCTCTAAGTTGCCTCCCTCTCTCATTTGGCTTGAAGTCTTTTTATTCTATACATAAATCTCCAGGTTGTGATAACTCACAGCTGTACTTGCTTCGCAGCTTAGATTCTGCCTTTCATACCAGCCAGTTTGTTCCTCTAGCATTGTAAGTCCAGAAGCAAATCACCCTAGCACTTTTACTTTTTAGACAACTGGTCAACCCATGCACCAAACCATTGACTGTAGACTCAAGAGGCTCAGAAGGACCTCAGATAATGTGTAACCTAATAGATTTGAGCATCCAATCCTTATTGCAGAAATATTTACCTGCAATATATTATATAAAGGATTAATATTTATTAAGGGGTTATATAAACACTCACTGATTCAAATTGAACCTTAAGACAATTTTTGGAGAGTAGAAACATCCCACAATGGATGGTTCAATCTGTTCCCTGAGAAAGCAGGAACAAACAGGAAGAGGAGTCCAGGTTCCCAGGTCTCGAACGATTGTGGCCATCCTCCAACAGGCTGCAGACTCTCTGAGACCACTAATGCTTCCTTGGGTAACATCTGAATTTCACTAATTCTTTCTCTTTTATCTAACTAAGAAAGTTTTAAACTAAGTATAAGACTATATATTATAGGAATTATCATAAGGTAATGCCTGGAGGAGGGAAAGGTACAAACATAAACAAGGTCACATTACAACTAACAAACAACAAATACAAGGTGTATCTTAAATGTCTAGAATATTGGTGGGAGGCAATGTATAGGGATTATTTTAAGGCTGTTTATTTTGAATTATAAGAATCTAATATCTGAATGCTCTTTGCTGACATATGAGATGGTAGTAACTTTAACTATCTAGTCTTTAACACCATCCAGACCTGAGAGGACAAATACATTATTTGAAGGTTGGAAGCACAAGAGAGTAGCTTTTAAGATTTAGGAGAAGACAGCATCAGTCAGCTACTTGGATAGTCACTCATGGCTTTTTTGTAAAGCTGGAGCATCTATCTTTTCGGCAATAGGCCAAGAATATTTGACAGATCTCTTTGGAAGTAGGGCATCTTTGGAGAAACCATTTTATCTTGTTTAGGCAGGCTTTGGCAGTCTTTATCTTTTATCTTGTTTGTCTAGATTGGATGGTGTGTATGTTGACAACAGTTGAGGCAAGAGCAGTGTTTTGTCCATTAGGCCATTGGCTGCCAAGGAAGACAAACTCTTTGTGAGGTATCTTTGATGCCTAATACTATCTTGGGAAAGGAACAGTAATGTCAGGAGTTGTTGTGCCTTTTATGGCCAAATTTTGAATAACAAAACATTAAATGTCATAGATTTTAGGTCTATGAAGTGGCTGAAGATGCCTGTCTATCTGATATGTTTTAGCGAATATCTGGCAAACTTAAATAACATGACTATTATATGGCAAACCTAAATAATGACAATCTATAATTTTAATTATTTTAAAGACTGAAGCTTATATTGTAAAACTAGGCAATCTATAAATGGGTGTGTAGTTTTTGGATAATGACTTCAAGTATGATGATCATATAGACATATAACTAGAGGTACATGTATCATGTAAAGTGACAATAATATCTTAAATATATATCATTATATAAAATATTTAAACAGAGGTATAGAAAACATCTTATGCATATATTATGACTAATATAATTATATATTATGACTAGTATAAATAAACAGATAGAAGCTGCATGGTGCGAATGACAATAATATACTTAATATGTTTTATTGTGCAAAATACTTTAAGCAGAGATTAAAACATGTGCAAAATAGGGCAATTATAAATTTAATTTTGTATTAATATATAAGTTACTTTAGACATATAAAACAATTTTAGATTTAAATTTGTCTTAATTAAACATATAAAATGATTTTATATTTGTATCAATATGTAAGTATCTATATTAGTGTAAATTGTTTTGGATTATATTTGCTTAATAATTGTTTATAGGTAGATATAATATCTATATTATTGTTTTATTTGTAATCTAATTTTAACTTATTTTATTAGAATGATAATCACCTATAACTCTCAGAGGACAAAACTTATTGGAAGAGGGGCATAGTTTTTATAAGGCTCTTTTTTGTTGACTTGTGGGCAATGGCATCTTTGTGTGGTCTTGTAAAAACTAAAACAGTGGTTAGGTCTTAATGGACTGACTATAAACATCTATAACATTGTTTTTAGAATATTGGGTAAGTCTATCTGGAAATCTTGTTAAAGATATGACATGAGGCTATTTTGTAACTGTCCTGAATGGTTTATATTTTAAAAGTAATCATTGAGTGGTCCTAGTACATACAATCCTCATTTGTGGCTCAGGGTCTTCTAGACATGGACCCTACTTTTGCTCAGCTGTGTCTGGGTTCTCAGTGGCTAGATATGCCATCACCTAGGACTGAAGTGCAGAATGAGAAGTGGGAAGTTGGAGCAGCACAGGGTAGCTTCAGAGAAGATAAACCTCACCCACACACACATCCTGTGTTCTCCTAAGGAGGTTCTTTTCTTCCTAGTACACAGGGTTCTACACAGCCGCATGTGAGGGCTAGGCTGTTCTTTTGTACTTAGCTTATAGAGCTGCATAGTCCACAATAGTGACCACTTACCACATCTGGCTTTTAAATTTTTAACTTCAGTAAATGTAAACAAAGTTTGAAGTTGAGTTCTTCAGTTGCATATGCTATGTTTCAAAAGTCCCACTTGTGGCTGGAAGATGCTGTACTGGACAATACGGATGTGTCATTGCAGAAAGTCACACAGAGCAGTACTTCTCATATACAAAGCCAGCTCTGTCAGCAGAGAAAAAAATGGATACCACATACTTCAAATTAACCAATTACACTTTTATTCTCCCCACTATGTGTGCAACCAAAGGATGATTGGGTTTTCATGCAAAAATGGCTTTTAGCTGGACCGGATAGGGTACTGGCAGAGTGGGAGAGGCAAGGAGATTATTTTCTGATGTCTCCTCCAGAGATGCATGAATAGAGAGTTGATGGGATTAATGTAAGCACACAAACCCACCCGAGCGAGGAGCCTTTTAAAACCCAAGGAAAGAGATTTACTTAAATGGAAAAGAGAAGAAATAACATGTTTACTCTTTCCTTGGTTCTCTAAACGAAACAAAAGAGCATCAGTTTTTAAAATGTCTTTAATACCACACAAGCTTAGCGGCCCCGGCTGCAAAGGAGATGCTCCCGGAGGGCAAATGAGATATTTAACCTGTCTGCTCTGACAAGAAAATTAAAGACATTTGAGCAGGGCATTAAACTTGGAGAGAGAGGAGGCTCCTTTGCCATCTCCTACCGCAACCCCTAGCTAGAAAGATACAGCTCTGTTTCCAGTTCATCCACGGCGGGGGAGAGTTAGCTAACTTTAAAATGTGGACACCTTTATCACAGAGCAAAGGGACAGGATGGCCACAGAGATAAACTCTGACCTGGAGAAAGAGCTTTAGCTGAGAGGCAGCTCTCACTGGCCATTTGCTGGGCTCAGCCTCCTGATTCAGAGCTGTCTGAGGAGGGGGTCTAAGCATTTGCATTTTAATACGTTCTCAGCAGGTGCTGAGGCTGCAGACAAACAGCCTTGTTAGGAGAACCACCTCCCCAAAGAGTGATTCCAGAGAGGGCAACCAAACCTCAGGTCAAGGTTGTAGTCATCCACTTAGACTTGGTCAGGAAGTAGCTGACCAAGAATCAGGAATGAGATGATAAACTTTTTCTTCAAATAGTTTTTAAAAGAGTTTTAAAATGTATATATTTATGTGCATGTACATACCTGTATGAACTTAGGGAGGGCAGAGGGCATCAGGTCCCCTGGGCTACCTGATTTGGATGCTGGAAATCAAACCTGGGCCCTGCGTAAGAACATCAAGTTCTCTTGACCACTAAGCCATCTCTCGAGTCCCTCAGTTGGCTTGTTCTGTTATTGAGACATAGTCTCATAACACAGGCTGGCCATGAAGATGCTTCTACCTCCAGGGTATTAGGATTATAGGTTTAATATGCACACACCTAGCTAGACATGATTGGTTTTTGCTTAGTTTAAAATATTTCCTTAAAGCACTCTTTTTATCTTTAATTTTTTTCCTCAACTAAGAAGGGTCAGGTTTGAGACAGTGTCTTTCTATGTAGCCCAGGTGGACAAACTTGCAGTGACCTCCCTGCTCGTGATGCCTGAGCGCTAGAAGCATAGACACACACCACTATGGCCAAAGAAGAAGAAAAAGAGAGTCTGTATCTTGACTGAGATCCTGGTACCTCCCAAGGTGATTTTGGAATGACTTCCCTTGATTATTCCCTGGGTTCAGAGTTATCACCAGAGATTCAGACTCTCAAATTCCAAATGCTTTCTACCAAGCTGCTGTTCTCCACATGAGCTAACTGGGCTGCTTTTCTGACACTCTTGTTTCCTCACTGTTCACAAGGCTCACTGGACAGACTGCTAGAGACTGGCCCACCATCAGAATACCTCTATGAGTCCATGAGATGGATACATTCTATATTAACACCTTCAGCACACACGCGTCCACCTTCATTTCTGACAGGTGTTCAGATGGAAACTGACAATACACCCATCAAATCAAAACAACTCCAAAAACAAAGTCAAGGTTATGGCTGATATTAACTTCACATTGTCTATGTGCAAGCCTTTGTTTCCATCATCTTAGCACCTTCATCAAACCTGGGGAAATATGCACAGGCAACCTTTCCATTTCACGAACGAGAAAAGGAAAGCACTTAAGGTCATCTGTGTCTGAAGTTACAAGAAGAAGGCAGAGAATTCTGGGACAGTGTATTAGTTACAACAAAGTATGAGACAAAAGTATCTTAGGGAGGGAGCAGCAGTTCAGTGGTACAGTTCCTCACAGTGGGGAAGTCAGTCAGGAGCCTGAGGCAGCTGGTCACATGGCATCCACAGTCAGGAAGTGCAGAGAGATGAATGCTGGGGTTCTGATATAGTCACAAGTTTCTGTCCTGCCAGAAACTCTCAAATACCCAGCAGCTGCTTCCCAAATAATTGATTCAGAGGCTTAATATTATAGTAACTGCTGATCAATAGCTCAAGCATATTACTATCAAGCTCTTTCACTTAAATTAACCCATAATTCTTATCTATGTTTAGCCATGTGGCTTGGTACCTTTGTTCAGTGCAGCATTCTCATATTGCTTCCTCTGCTTCTGGCTGGTGTTTACTGCTCTGCATTTCCTCTTCCCAGAATTATCTTAGTCTGGTTGACCTGCTTATACTTTCTGCCTGGCTTCTGACCAATCAGCATTTTATTTAACCAATAAGAATAACAAATCTTTACAGTATGCAAGAGCATTCATTATCTCATACTCCTTACTTTCTCTTTGTATTCAGTTCTAGATGCCAACCCTTTGTATAGTGCTGCCCACAATTATGGTGGGTCTTCCCACTTTAATTAGTCTAGTTAAGATTTTCCCTCATATGCATGGCCAGAAGATTGTATTCTAGGGGATTCTAGAGCCTGCAAAGTTGTCTGTCAATGTTCATCATCATATCCATCTTACAGAAAGTACAACCATCTCCCTGCACCACAGGAGAAAAAGAGCCAGAGTGTATATATTCATCCTATTCTCTTGCATTCAAAAATATTCCTTTTTCCAGCCAAAGTGTGGCTGCCCAGCTACTAGGTCCAGGTTCTGAGTAAGATTTAGTCTTCGTTTTCGGCTCTGGCTACCCAGAAATGTGTATACTTGTTTCTTTCCAGCATAAAGAGTCTGGTCCTTCATGGGTAATATCCAGACCATTTTCATCCAAAAGAGAAAGAGAAATAACAACTCATTTTTAGCAAGAAAGAAGATGCCAGAAGGTAATTGCTTTGCAAATTACTGTAAGTTATAAACGGATCAATGATTTTTTTTTTCCAAAGTCAGAATCAACCATAATTAGCCATATGCAAATTCCACCCCAAGTCTTTGTGTCTCACAATGAAGTGGGAGGAGGCAACCTCTTCAGCCATTAAACTCATTCAGAGGAGGCCCCATGTGAACTAAAAGAAGCATAAAGGAGCTGAGGAAATCCATGTGTTTCCTTTATATAGAGACCAGGCCTGAGGTTGCTCTTCATCACTCCCCTAGAAAAGCCTGTGGCCCTATCCACAACTCAGGCCTGCATGGCCATAGCATAGAAGAATTTTGGCAGTCTAGATTGAAACTGACATTCCTTTCATCTTACGTGGTGAAACTGAGAGAAGGGCTAGAAAGCTGTCAAGATTTCATTTTTGTGTGGGTGAGGAGCTTGACCTAGGTGAAAAGGCTAGATCTGCAAATGCCTGGGAGCTAGCCTTGGGTCTACAGCGTATCCCATGTAGCCTTGCCAGGCATCTTGCTTCATGGTTACAAAACACTTGATGCAGAAAAGAAAGGGATCAGATAGGGTGTCCCTAGGGCTTCTTCAATTATCCATTCCCTACGGGCATTTCTCCTGTCTTTTAGTATCAGGCATGGTGTCAAGTACTGGGGACAGAAACCCAAATAAAACTTTTTCCCACCAGGAGAAGTGCTCTAATTGCAGAGAACAAGGGATGTGCAATGATGCATGTGGATGCTCCAACACACAGGGGACAAGTTTGTCCCCAGGGAGTGGGGAAGGCTTCTTGAAGCAGGTGAAATGTGAGCTGAGTCTCCCAATCAGGTCACTTGTACCTGGGGCCATAAGAGACTTCAGGAAGGTGTCCTGAACTTTCAGGAATTTGTGGATACTGGGGGAGCACATTTCTAAAGAGCCCATCTCCCACAGAGTCTGGTCTTGCACACACTGGACCTAGGAATGTGCACTCTAAGGCCCTTATCTGTGGCCTCTGTCACAGAATACCTTCTTCGCTGTCTTGACTCCTAGACGGTAGGCTGCTTGTGACTTGTTTGATTGTAGAATGTAACAAAGGTAACTTTGACCTTAAGAAGGCTTAGTAATTTCCATTCTTACTCTTGACAAACCAGGGCCTCCGTGTAGAAATCCCATCTTCTTACTGGAGAGACTACATGGAGGAGTCACATGAAGAGAAGGAGAAAGAGAGGAGGAAATAGAGGAGGAGAAAAAGGAAAGAAGAAACAGACAAATCTGATCGCACTAACTGCAGGCACTGGCTAAGCTGAATACTAAATGCATCCATTCAGGTGACCATCAGCGAGACTAAGGAGAAGATATCCTGCTAAACCCTAACAGATCATTGCATCGTGAGTGAAACGATTGATGGATGCCTATACCACTGAGTCTTGGAGGGTGGAGGAAGGTTCCCATGATGCTGGAGATACCTAGTACCATTCCAATAACTCTGCTACATTTTCTTCATAGCATCTATCAACCAACCAAAACATATTTGCTCCCTATCCGTTGAAGGTGATCTCCACCAGGATGTGGACCATTTGCTCATTAATGTATCCCCTTGCCTGATCCTTGCCCAGCTGAAAAGCAGCTCCCTAGTGCCAGAAGAATGAATTTGCCACAAGATCACCCCCACATCAGGCCATACCAGGAGAAACATCTACCAAAACAATAGAGTACTTGGTAACCTCTCTACCGGAGTGAGAGGTAGAAAGACACAATGATTTTTCCATTAACAAACTTCACAGTAGTCAACACAAACTTTAAAGGAAAATAAAAAAAAAGAAAAACAGCAGCAAGAGATTTTATGCTTGTTCAGAGGTGCCATAAACAGCTGGCTTATGTATAGCAAGCATTGTAGTTCCCTGGGGTCACAAGATGCAACAACCAAGACCAAATGGCATCAGCACCAATTTTTACACAGTCCCAGAGCCAACATCTGGCCTTCTGTGCTCTTGCTCACCCTGGACATGAACAGAGCATACCCACCAATTAAGACACCTCCAAAAAGGAGTCTCAGCTGCTACTTCCCGCTGAGCACAGCCTGCTGCTGATGTTGATGGAATCCAGAGTCCCCTCAGGAGGTGAGCAAGCTGGCTAGTGTGGGACAGAGGGAAACAGTGCAGGAAAATGTTCCTCAGCTGCTTTCTGCTCCAATGACCCCTGATGCCAATCATGGCTTATGCCAGCTTTGATGCTCTCTAGGTTTGGTGAGCTATTTGGGGCTACTCCCCTTGTCTGTCAGTAGAGGTCTAGAGGGACATTTCTACATAGGTGGCAAATGGCCATTAGACAAGGAAGCAAACTGCTACTGGCCCACCGGTGACCCCTAAAAGCCCCAAAATAGTCAAGGTGAGACTTGAAAGCTATCCAAGCACCTCTCTGACTCTCATAAGCAGCTTTAACTTCTCTTTAATGAGGACTAATCGGCACCTCCACAAGGATTTTAATTATACAGTGTAGGAATGAGGAGTCCACCTGAGGACCAACAGCTGAGATTGCTGTCTCTCTGGCCTCCACATGCATGCATGTTGTGCACATACAACACGTGCACAACACTTTAAATTACATATCAAATGCCATAATTCTCAAATAGCATACAATAGAATTATGAGGGGGGATGTTAGAACTCAGTGTCCTGATCCCACTGGCAGCATTTCCCTAGGTGATGCAAGAGAACCAATAATTTGCATTTCTAGCAAGCTCTCAGATGATAGTGCTGACCCAAGGACCACACTTTGAAAATCACTGGTGAGTATGAAAAGTTATAAATATGAGCATCTAAGACACAGGCGCACGAGCACAGAAAGCCCAGATTTTTCTGGAACTGTCCCAAATTTTAGTCAATGGAAATATATAAATCACTTTAAACAGCCCCTACTATAGTCCTCAAGGGGCTGTCAAAGAAAAACAGCCTTGCAGCAGAATGATTGTAGAGGATGTGGAGAGGATAAATATTTCACAGGCTCTGAAATTGGTGTTTCTCACATGTTGGGAAAGGAGCCAGAAGAAGGAGAAAGGAGATGAGCTGAGCATCTTCTGGATCCATTGCAAACAGTACCAACTCACTACCCATCAGCCCAGGAGGACTCAAAGATGGAAGTGGGCACATAGAGCTAAGGGATGTTAGTGTTTAAGGAAAGAGATAACATCTTCTAGCTTCCAGGCTACCTGTATCTGAAACACAGGCTTCCCACACTCACTCCAGACCATAGCACCTATCTATGGATAGGAGACCCAGGGCATTTAATTTAACATGATCCCTGAAGATTTATACATACTCGAAGGGTTATTTTGGGGAGTGTCTCAAAATCCTTCAAGAACACAAGGGGCTGGGGGCTGGGGTCTATCTCTGCTGGTAAATTGATTGCTGTACATGCATAAAGACCTTAATTCAAGTGACAGAATCCAAGAAATAGATGGGCATGGTGCTCTGTGCTTGTAATGATAGAACTGGGGAGATGGACCCTGGTGCTCATCCAATCTCCAGTCCAGAGAGAGACCCTGTCTCAAAACATAAGGTGGCTTGCAAATGAGGACACACACATACGCACACATGGACACACACATACGCACACATACACACACACACACACACACACACACACACACATGCACACGTGCGCACACACCCATGTAAGAAGCTAAGGGATGACAGGAGTTTCTGCTAGATGGGCTCAGTGCTTTGTGAAGATGAGAAGATTTGGGGGGTGAATAGTGAGGATGAGGATGACGATGGAGATGGAATAATGTGAATGCCCATATTGCCACTGAACCATCCTCTTGTTGCGAATCCTGGGTGAGACACGGAACTGACCTCAGGGAGCCCAACAATGCAGGTCCAACCACTAACCTCACATTTTAAATTAATGAAGTAACTGGAAAAAGCAGGAAAGGAATTTTTCAATGTAACTACCTCTGGAAGTTGAGGGACCAGCATTCCCAGCACTGTCTTCTGGGTACTTAAGTTTCAAGTTTAAATACAGTATGGTTAGGGCAGGAAGTAAGAAGGATGCATACTTGAGCAGTCCTGGATAGCCTGTGGCTTGCTGGATTGTTATTTTAGAACAGATTCTGGGAATTCCTGGAGAACTCCTTATTTCTTGATAGGGCAATCCAGCCCCCACTGGGAGAAGACTGCTACTGCTTAGAGGGAATCCTTGGTTCCCACCATAAGGCAATTGTTTGCACAGGGGCTGGGGGGTGGCAGTCTCATCATGGCATGATCTACTGTAAGATTTTCTGTTCCTGACATTAGGGCAATGCCTGGAAACATCTAGCGCCTCTCTGGGAATCAGAAACAGAATGTTGTAAAAACTGATGGTCTATTTATAATGATACCTCTGCTAAATTTGAAAATTCCTTAAATTCCAGGGAGACCAGCCTGAGAAGTAAAGTTCCCACCCATGTACTCCCACCCCATACACACACACACACTCCTGCCTTGTTTACAATGAAAGAATGTGTCAACACTGAGAAAAGCTCTCAGGGCACTCAGCAAGGGAAGGAGTGTTAGATGTTGTCTCCTAAGCCCACCACAGGGATCTGTAAAGTCCCATTTTAATCTCACCCCCTCGGCCAAAGCTTGACCCAATTCCCTAATGTCAACTGATCTCTTCATCGCTTCTCTAAATGCCTGCGGAATCAGAATCATGAGCTTGGGGTTTAACCATGATATATTATTTTCTAGCATAAATAAATAGCTGGATAGGGCTAAAAAGACATGGATTTTGTAGCCTGAGGTCAACGGTAGGACAATGCCTTAGGAGTAAGTACTCTGCAGTGTGAGAAACTCTGAATGCATGCCCAAGTTTCTGAGGGTGCAAAACTGTTTTTCAGAGCAGCTGTCAATCTTAGCTTCATATTATGGTCTGGCAAATAGCTGTTTGTGCCCAGAGATCCTGGAGTAGAACTCAAGGGTAGAGTTTTTGAAAGTTTTCCCAGCAAAATACCTAACATCAGCAACACAAGACTGAGCTCAATAAATGTTCAATGGGGTCTTAGCAGGCTGATAACTTAATAAGTTATCACAGGGTTCTGTGACAGAGATGAATAAAAGGAAAGGATCAAGCATTGTGGGTGCTATCATGAGGTTCCATTTTAATATGCAGAAACCCTACCCTGAATGTTAGATAAGTCAATGGTCCTAAATGGTCAAAAACTGGGCATCTTCAGGCCAAGCATCGTGGTGGTTTCCTTTGTGATTCAGCCAACAGTACAATCTCCTCCAGCACTGAGACTTCTTATTAGACAATAACCATTTTCTCAGACATACTTTGCTACAGCAGGGTAAGACAAAGGGTCACAAGAAAACTCTGGAAAGGAAATCAGAGAAGCTCAGTGGTATATAAACAAGATAGCTGGGTGGTTACTAAACTTGACCCCAGAGGTATATAATTAGAGAAGTGGGGGAAACCTCATTAACTACAAAAATCATTACTGAAGACAGAAGAAAAGGGCAGAGAGCTGAAAACAGACATGTCAGGCAGCCAGGGAGGTTTCCCTAGAGAGAGGAACTGCAGCTGGGACAGCTCATTGGGTCAACGCAGGAGATCAGAGAGAGAACCAATAGCTAGAGCATCTCTCTGTCTGCCCAATGGTTCCAAGAGAAAGGGACTGGAGATGCTCAAGCTATTTCAGTGGTCACAGCCTTTGCCTTCCAGTGCCTATGCCCAGGGATCTGTAGAAATTCTCCCTGCAGGCAGAAACCCACAAGGGAGTTTCTGCCTTCCCTATTCCATGCACATACACAGGGTCTCCTGTAGTCTGCAGAGTAACTAATACCGAATTCAGAAAGAGGCCAGGGAGCGAGGTGAGCCTAGTTCCCAGACACTTAGCCTTTCTATTGCCTGCTCAACACAACACAGTCCTCTTCTATTCTGAAAGCCTGGCTCCTGTTTGTCCACAAGGAGGGTGAGCACTGGTCCTTGGAATGTCCTATGACCTAAGGGGAGATTTGTTCCCTTGACATTATTCATTCTGCTAACACAAACTATACTTTCACCCAATGCCATTGGATGGAAAAGACACATGGAGAAATGGGATGAAGGAAATATGGAAGAAATGATAGATGTTAACATTAATAAAATAATAACACCTAGGATTCACTGAACATCTGTACTATGGCAAGCATTGTGTTGTTATTATTGTGTCTTAAATAACCCCACAATAATATTATTCTAGCTTTACAGAATAGGTAAGTCAAGTTCTAGGAACGTGAACAGTCAGACTACCTGACCAAGAATTGTCAGGACTAAAATTAACATTCATAGCCTGGTTGCTGCAGCATTTTAAAATCTCAAAGCCCAACTGGACAAAAAGAACATAGGAAGAAAGGAAGAAAGGAAGGGAGGAAGGAGAAAGGGAGAAGGAGGATGGGACAGAGGACAGAAAGGATGAGAGAGAAGAGAAGAGAGAGAAGAGAGGA
>PVIH01024521.1:0-22576 GCA_004025045.1 Sigmodon hispidus | reverse complement strand
TCCTGGTCAGTTGTGGCACTTTGGTTTGTGTGTCTCCTGTCACCTCTCTGGTCAGGGTTCGAATCCGTCCCTCAGAGACCCCTGCAGTTGGTTTGCTCAGTTCACTCAGTTCGGGGTCGCAGTAGGGATCCTTGCAGATACCCTCAACAGCAGCAGGAGCTGTGGGTGTGGCCAGGTGCAGAGTTCAGCTGCCCCCTGCCTCAGAGTGTGCTGGGACGCCACAGAGAGCACCGGTCCTCTGGTCAGGGTTCGAATCCGCCCCTCAGAGACCCCTGCAGTTGGTTTGCTCAGTTCACTCAGTTCGGGGTCGCAGTAGGGATCCTTGCAGCTACCCTCAGCAGCAGCAGGTGCTGTGGGTGTGGCCAGGTGCAGAGTTCAGCTGCCCCCTGCTCCAGAGTGTGCTGGGACGCCGCAGAGGGCACCGGTCCCGGCCTTGCTTGACTAATTAAATGTTTGCTTTCCTAGGAGGCAGGTCACCCTTTTCTTCACTTCTGTTTTCCCTGGACATTGAAAGCTCAGAAGCAAATTGTGAAGAATGCTGGCATCAACATTATTGCCATGACTCTTCTCCAGGGGCCACTATGTCACTCAGTTCCAGGGATCATTCACAAGCAATTATAGGTCTATCATATCAGATAATGCTGCAACACTTGCACAGATGTTTTGAAAAACAGATATATACACAGCTACAACACAATGCAAATGCAAAAAAGTGCAACAAAAGCCGACTTTAACTCCTGTCTTAGAATATCAAACACAATTCTTCCTAATGCTTTTGTTTGCTTTTGGAAATGCATAATCCAGTTCAGCAAACCTACAGACATCTCCTTGCACTACCTGCCATGTGCCAAGAATAGACAGATTTAATCCTGAAAAGAAGAACATTATGGCCTGCCTTCTCAAGAATGAACCACAGAGAAAGGATCTAAACACCAGTTACTAGAGGAGCAGTCAAAGTATAATACGTTTAGTAGCAATGTGGATTCTCCTCCTCTTATCAGTTCCAGATTTACACTGTTTGCCCCAGCTCCGGGCTTCAGAGATGCTTTGAGGAGCAGTCACCCAGCAGGCCTCATTTATCTGAGAGGTAGATAGGGAGAACTAGGCAGACAGGAGGTGGAGTTCTGGAGAACATTTAATGCAGGGAGTTGGTTACATGGATGTCTTGAACTGAGTTTTCTGTGAGATCCAGAGACAAGAATTGGAGAACCAGTAGCTCTGAGATAAATGAAGCCAGGAACAAACATGAGAGCAGTGAGACAGGCCCAGCCAGAAAGCTCATGGGAGGGTGCATTGCCAAGCTCATATCCACAACAGAGTGGAAGTTCATTGGCCTAGAAGGGTACTGTCGTGAGCACATCCTGGGTACTCTCCGGTGGTCAGTCGGAGACAATGGACAACAAGACTCAGACACTCAATGGCGGTTCAATAACCTTTTACTGATGCATATAATATTCAGAATACATAATCCACATTAAACACATTAATCATATACTAATACAATCATACGACCTGTCCACCGATCGTGTCCACGTCCTGTCAGTCCGCACCCGTCAAGGAGATGCAGCCAGGCCTCAGTCGCTGGTTCGGGCAGCAATCGCTCGGAACTTTGTTCCTCCTCGTGCCTAGGATATGGGATCTGGTCCTTCAGCGTCTCGGGAGTCTCGACCAGGATCGGAGGGAGTCTTGACCGCGAAGTCTCCTCTTTTACCTCAGAGTCTCCGAGTGTTCGCCTCTGAGGATCGGATGGAGCACCTTCACTTCTGTTACTCTAGAGTCTCCGAGTGTTCGCCTCCAGAGATGAGTCGTGAAGCTCGGTCAAGCTCGGTGGCTTTGGGTCTGTTTTCACTTTATATACTATACGGTTACTAGGTGACCTCACCCTAGTAACTAGGTGAGGTAATCCTCTCACCCTATCTATCTCTACCTTTCACTCTGTTACTCCTGATAGTCAGGGTGTAACCGGGTGGAGTGTTCAGAGGGTGTCCTCTGCTTATCTCTGCTCCACCCTAACTTCCTAATCACACTTGCACACTTCTATCTATGTCACTGGACACATTAAATGATGTCACTCAGAATTAGCCTAACTTGTCCAGAGGACTTCCATTTTATGCTCTTTACAGGTACCCAAGAGCCAGAGAAGAACATGGCTCCAGGTCAACCCACCCCTAAGGAGTGAGAGAGCTGGGCCTTCTGAGATGCATGAGGGAGTATTAGCTCCAGCTGGCTCTGTTCACAGGCTGTTCATGCATCAACGACCAGAACCAAAGCCTCCGGACAGAGGGTATCTGTGGTCAGTGAATGCCTGGAGGACATAGGATGGGCACAGCACTGGAAACAGAAGGAAGCAAACAAAACACCAGCGCTATCCTGAGATTAGCCACAGAAGAAAGCAGGGTGGACAAAATATGAAGCTGTGTATCTGCAATCCAGCGCTCAGAACCACTTAGCAGTAACTTGGACCATGGGGAAGAGGATGGCTACAGGAAAAGAACAATGAAGAAGACATATAGTCCAGACACGCTGCTGAAAGAGGAAGGAGACACATGTGCTTGGATTCTGTCTTCCTTCATCTTTCATCCCTTCAATCCCTCACCAAAGAACAAATGTAGCAGGGCTGGGAACCATGTATCAGACTAGCTGGCAATGGAAATTGTGATGTGAGCTGACAGTTCACTTCTGTGTCCCTTTATCCCATTACCCACGATACCAGCAGAGCAGGGAAGGGGCAGGCAATGGATCTGGAAGTGACCCAGTCCAGGAAGGTGCTGGAAGGCCAGTACCAGCTTCCTACTCCCACCCCTGTGCCTGCAGAAATAGAATGAAGAGGCATTTTAGGTGAGGCAGTGATCCCTCAGTCCTGTGTGAGCTGTCTCCTGGCCCTACAGGGCTGACAAAGCCAGTGACCTAGTGTTCACTGACCACGTGATCCATGAGCATTGACCCCAGATTTCCTGAAGGTGAGCACAGGACCACAGTGGGGACCAGGCTTGTTGGAATGGGGTCTTTGATCTACTGTGAGAACCTCAAATTCAGTAGGGGGAGGTTCCAAGACTGTCCCAGTGAACTGTTATTCATGAATAGGCAGATAGTATTTTCTAATTGATGCCCTGTTGACTATAATTGAATACTATATTCTTCTGAAAGATTCAAAGTACATAAACACAGTGATGAGCCATTAGAGAATCGTTTCCCTTCCAGACTGGAGTCTAAGGCCCAAGACAGCTAAGGGACACTCAAGAGATCATGGTAGAACAGGTTAGAAAACTCACCCTCTCATCTAAATCATCCTATAGATCCACCCAAAGGCTGTTTTACTTTTTCTGTCATCCAATAGGAAAATAGTCATTTTATGTGTGTGTATGTGTGGGTATGTGTGTAAAGCTCAATATTGGTAAAAAGGATGAGTCTACAGAAATTTTAATCATAAAATTCAAGTAATCAAAACTGACCTCCTCATGTATTTTCCCTATCAGAACCCCATGGTCCCAGTGAGCCAGCCAGTCTCACAGATCTCTGCTCTGCTGAAGCTAGCAGAGGCCTGAGCATTAACACTCAGAACAATATGGTTTTGGGCATGTACATTTTAAGGAACCATCTGGGCCATGAGCCTTAACTCCCTACCATGCTGCCCACCCCCATGTCCATCCCACCCTCCCCACCTCACACACCTCCTGCTCTGCTTCACCTACTACAATTCCCAACTTTTTTCTGAGAGCACCTTCTCTGGTCTAATTGTTTCCTGATGCTCATTGCTTCTAGATTCCTTCATGCCCCACCTCCCATCAACTATCCACACAGGACCCACTTCCTGGTTGTAACTAACACTGGTGGTTTCTTAGAATTCAACTCCTAAGCAGACCACTGAGGGGCCTTCCTGGCTTAAATGGCACTAACCTTACTCCCTCTCAGCCAGACCCAAAGACTACAAGTCTATCAGCATGCCTGTCACCACCATGCCTTCAAGATTCTAACAGATTAAAACACAATACTGAAAGCTTCCTGTGTGCAGTCTGGGGATCCAAATGAATACATTTCCTTCTTGCAAAAACTGAAAGTCAATTACCAAATTCAGTGAGCGTTTCATTTTAGGTGAAGTTCTCATTAAGCAGCTTATAACAATAAAATCTAGTATTTAAAGGGAATCTGACTGAATTTGATATATTTAGAAGTGCAAGGGAGAGCAGAGTAAAAAAATGATTTTTCTCTAGGAATTGGTTTGTAAAAGGTGTCACAGAGGGTGAACTCCCAGAGTAAGGCTTTTAGCAAATGAAGAGGAGTTCACCAGAAAACACAACAAAAAAGCCGACAAAGCAGAGAGATAGCTTCTGAGAATGCAGGTGAGGGAGTTCCTGGACATCTCTAAGGCTCTGAATGGAGGAAGACAAGACAGGCTGCAGGATGGCAGAAGATAGCCTAGAAAGATCTATGTGTGCCAAAGACCACTGGGCCAGTCACTGACTCTGCACTTCACCCCATAAGCATCAAGAAGTTGTCAGCAAAGGAACTATTGTGTTTATTTCAACCAGGAGGCAGTGAGGGAAGTGGATTTTTGAGGGTGCCAGAGAGTGGCAACAGCCTAGCTGTGGTGGTGGACACCTTTGATCCCAGAACTTGAGAGGCAGTGTGCTACAGAATGAGATCCAGGCAAGCCAGAGTTGTTATATAGAAAAACTTGTGTGTGGGGAGGTGCTCTCATTTCAGAACCAGATGAAGGAGAGCATCTGGTCTAAGGCATGTGTTGGGGAAACCCACTTGTCTTTCCTTCATGGCAAACCATCATTTCTCAGAGCTCCCTCCCAGAGTAGGGGTGAAGGAGAAGGGACTGACATGGCCCCTTCTGTTGTCTATGCTCAGGATAGACTTCTACACTGCTCTGCGTGACGAGGTTCATGTAATGTGTGTGTTTGCCTATGTGGGAATGCTGACCTTCCATCCTCAGCACTCAGGCTATGCCTCTCAAATGCTGAGAAGATTCAGGCTTTGTTCAGTGGGTCTGGGGGCATGGAGAGCATCATCGTCTTTCTTTGGTGACTGTGGATAGAAGCCAAGACAGTGTGCACACTCGGCAAACCCTCTGCTGTTCTGCTGCCTCGTTGGCACAGCAGTGTGCTTCTACCCAGCTCCCAGGCACAAGACACAAAGGACACTTGTTGCCTGGACAAGCACTGGCCCTGGAGTGGAGACTCCCAGTGCACATCCCACTTCTGCTTCCTGAAACTTACAAAAGGACTCTACATCCTGGGACCCCCCCCCCAGGTTCCCAGTCAAGAAGAGAGCTTTGGTGAAAATGTCCATGGAAATGCACAGCATTGTGCAGTCAGAGACCAAACCCACAACCTTCCTATGGACACTGAATTACCAGAAAGAGCCAATCAGGCTTCATCATGCTAATGAATGTCCTCTGTAGCCTCTGAATAATTATCAACAGAATGGTTCAGTGTTTGCTACTTTCGGTGGCTCTACTCATTATGGAAGATGATTCAGTCAGTTCTAGGGAACAGATTATTGCAAAGGCTAACTCCACTTCCCTTGCTAGTTTTTTGTTTGTTTATTTTTTAATAAAATCATGCACCTGTGAAATTCACACACATGCAACTGTGCCTGGAATAGAAATGAATTCATTTGTGTCCCACAGCCTACAATGGTAGTAACTTCTCAGGCCCTGTCAAATTTTGGGAGTGACTCTTTTCCTCAGAGAGGGGGAAAGTATGGATGTGTCAAGTCTCTGCAAAAGCAGGCAGAATTGAAATGAGACCATCTCTCCCAATAAAGTTTGCTATTCACTAGGCTAGGCAAAGGAACCATTGGTATCAAATTGTATGCCTGCATTTGGGTTATGCACTTGGGAGCTAATTTGGTGTGACCAGTTTCTGGTAGTCATGTGCCCCTGAACGTTTAAGAACAGTTTAATTTTGCTCTCAAAGCCCGATGGTTGAACACGCTGCTGTGGCTTTTCTGGAACCTTTTCCTGTCTCCCACCTTTGGCAACTTCTTTGTCTTGTCTTCCCGGCTTGTCCTTGTGAAAGGCCATCTGTGTTCTATAAAATCCTACCAAACCAAGCCTTTTCCTCTGTGCTTCCACACAGCAAAAGTTGGCACAGTTGGCACCTGTACAGATCTAGCCTAGATGAAATCTTAGCCACAGGAGAAGGCCACAGTCCAAGATATAAAAGTTCCTTCTTTGTCCTTCAAGAATGAAAGAGACAAGCAGCCCAGCAAGCCTAATTGTGCTGAGTCCCAAAGACAAACCCCAGGAAATATCATCCCTTCCTTAGTTCTGAATTCTGCTCCAGTTCTCAGACACAAGTACAAGTCAGCCCAGTCCCAGAGGACAGTCTGGAAGGGTGGGTAAGGAGCTGGACCCAGACGGTTCTCTAATGCGTATCTCTAGCAAGATGCTAGATGGAATTGAACACTGGGTGGGTCTTCCTAAGAAGACTAGAATTCTCCACCAGACTGCAATAAACCAGCTCCTGGGGAACCGTGGGATTCATGATGGTCAGCTCTGATAGGGCTGGGCTGACAGATGATAATAGTCATCATTCCTCACATTGGTGCCGGTTACATTCTTAGGATTTAAGGAGCACGTGTCTTCAGAGAGTGGAGAGAGAAGCAGGCTCTCTTGAGGCAGGCTCTCTTGAGGCTTCGACACTCTGCTGGGAGCTTGTCAATCACAGGTAGCATGAAGGAGACATAATGCTCAGATAATAATCCTTTCTGTTTCTTTGGCTCATCTAGTTCTGTGGAAGTTTGACCCAGTGGATTCCTTTCACATGGCCCTCTCTGCTACGCATTCGGAAAACACAGTATCTCTTTGTCTTTTGGCTGATTCTGGATATCTGTGGCTAAGGATGTTGGTACAGATTCTCCATCCTCATTCTCATTGTTGCTTTGAAGCTCGTTGTTCTCTTGAATGCAGAGAGGTGTCCTGAGCACCAAAGAAGTGGGATGGACAAGGAAGAGACCAGAACACACTCTGGGTAGGGAGAGCAAACCATGCAATGCAAGAGGTCACTCCTCTCCAAATCACTCAGTACTGAAGCTATAACTGCCGTGGCCACACAGAGAGGGCACCTCAACAGAACTTCCAAAAGTGGACAACAGATGCCAGGATTGGAAGAGAACAGTCACTAAGTCATCACCCAGCTGATATCCAAGTCCCAGTCCCCCATCTTGCCCTAAGAGGGCTGCCAAGTGTGCTTGAATGATTTGGATTCCTCTGGATGTTCTGAGAAGCTGTGTCAGAGAAGGACAGAATGAGCAAAGGTTTCTTAGTGGAGACACCTGAAGGAAAGGAGTATGAAGAGAGCCATCTCTAAGCCCATCTTCAGGATGCAAGGATGGCCCTGGGTAAAACAAAGGTGAAGAAGGTTCAGGCTTCCTACACTGACACACAGCATGGACATGAGGATAGATTCAACAAAGTGCTTGTGGAAAGGAACTTTGTGAACCTAAGTCAGCCAGCAAAGACATCCTTCATTACCAGAAATGGGTCTGCCAAAACTCACATGAAGCAGAAAGCCGTGTGTGTGTGTGTGTGTGTGTGTGTGTGTGTGTGTGTGTGTGTGTGTGTGTGTTTTATATGTTTTAATGGTTTCTTTTGCAGTCAACCTAGGTGAATTTCAGAAATACCAAGTTGAAGGAAAGCCACCACGAAAAGAGTATCTCCATTTTGGTTTTAACAGTAGAAATCAGAACTGAAGGTGTCTCAGGAAAGGAAAAGCTGAATTCACTGGAAAGGATTATACCAGGAAATATCCTGGCATGGACATTCAATGAAAATGTCCATCTTGATATGGATGGTGGAGACTTGATTCAGCACATTCACAAGTGTGCTGAATATACCTGAGCCTCCCACAGGAATCATATAATCAAGACATTTTTCTCAAAGCATTATTGGTCTGAAATTGGACAATGTAGAAAAAATTTAAACTGAAAATTAACATCTGATATAGTGGGTTTTGTTGTTTTGTGTTGTCATTTTGGTTTTGGTGCAGGAGATTAAAGCCAAGGCCTCACACATGCTAGGCTGGCACAATATCACTGAGCCATGTCCCCAGCCACCATCCCCATGTGCCTTTCTCAAACCCTCACAGGTTCTATTCTGAATTGTTTAGTATCATGATCATAGTAAGTAGCTGGCATGGTACACTGACTTTAATCCACCTATAGCAAATTCCTACACAAGGTTTATGCTAATCTTTACTACCACATCTGCACTGGCTAGTTTTATGTCAACTTTATATGAGCTATAGTCATTTGAAAGAAGGGAATGAGAAATAAGCACCTGGCTATAGGGCATTTTTCTTAATCAGTGACTGATGAGGGATGGCCCAATCCTTTGGGAAGGGAACCATTACTAGGCTGATGGTTCTGGCTTCTATAAGAAAGCAGGCTGAGCAAACCAGGAGGAAGGAGCCAATAAGTTCTCCACAGCCTCTGCATCATCTCCTGCTTCCAGCTCCCTGCCCTGTTTGAGTTTCTGTCTTGATTTCCTTAATTATGAGCCATCATGTGGAAGCATACATCATATAAACCATTTCCTTCCCAAGTTACTTTTGTTCATGGTATTTCATCACATAGAAATCCTAACTAGGACAACATTTCAAGTACAGCATGCCAAGCCTAAGTCAATCCTACCTTCTAAAAACGTGTTTCAAATGTGGAAGACTAGTATACCAATGAATACAAATGATAAATTGTTGAATGTTTAGTTCACAAAGTATTCAGGTGAATAAACATTTTGATGCATTTATTTATTTTCTGGGGCTGGGAGTAGAACCTAGGCTAGCACAGGCTAGGTAAGTGCTCTACCATTGAGCTTCAACTTCAGCCCCAAAATACTCTTTTCAATATGATAATTTCCCCAATACTCCTGTGCTAGGTTATAATGGTCATTTGGGTGAGTGCTTCATGTCAGATTCCAACACTTGAAAGCTAAGGAAACTTCTTCTCCTAGAGTTCACCTGAGCCTCTGCTTCAAAGGTAAACATTATAAAACATTAGAGTATATTATCCAGGCCCAGCAGTGGTGGGACATGCCTTTAATCCCAGCACATGGGGGGCAGAGGCCAGCCTGATCTACAAAATGAGTTTCAGGACAGCCAAAGCTGTTACTCAGACATCCTTTCTTGACCCCCTTCCCCCAAGGACTATAGTAATTTCAGCTTTTCCTATATTTACTTTCTATATAGAACAAAAATAGAATTTATACAGTGTTGTACAGTGTGATCTGCTTATTTGATTGCCCATTGTCATATTTCTTTATTTTTAAAATAGCTTCTCACTCTGTAGCCAAAGTTAGCCACAAACTTATAACAATAGTTAGGCTTTTCACAAACTATCATCATCACAAAATGTTACAATTAGCACCCTTGTCTTAGGCTGTTAATCATTTGAAATGACCATTATTTTTATACATTGAATGGAATCTCAACACCGGGAATACTACACTAGATTTTATTAGCAGGACAGCAGGCAGAGGAAGGGAGTGAAGAGAGAGGGAGAGGGTTTGTGTGAGCACTTTCTTTAAGAGAGTGGGTGGGCCCATGTTTGCATAGCCACACCCAGGTACATAATTGCAACTCTGTTACATTCCAGGTGAATGCGCCTTGGGAATGCTTACAACCCTCTCTGTGATGTTTGTTTCTTCTTGAAGTGGGATTGATGCTCAAAAGATAGATGTTTTGTAAAAATTTTGATGGCTATTAAGTACCTCATTCTCCTAAAGAATACATTTACCCTGTACTCGCTCCCCATGCCCTCAACAAGCTTCCATTGGTCCAAATCTATTAGAAAATCAACCCTCTGAGTTTAGCCTTTCTTCTTTCATTGTTAGTGGGGATGGTGGACATCTTTCTGTATGTGGATCGCCCAAGGCATTTCTCCACAACCCTCCAACCTCTCTCGCCCAAAGGAAATCAAATCTGATTTTGAAAGACCTGAGAGATCCACACCTGTATGAAAACTCTTTCTACAGGAAGCAAGAAGATGCTATTCTGGTGTCTTCTGATTTCTATTAGTGTCTGTTATGGACACACAGGCATGTGTTGTGTTTGCCCAGACTGAATTTCTTTGACTAAAGTCTTCTGACTTTTAGTTGTTTGGGAAATCTGCTATACTCTGCAAGCATGGGCAATCTCTCACCTATAGGAAGTCTAGAAAGTAGGCAAGGCTGCCAGGTACCACCCTGTCCCTTGGCTGCCAGCAGGGGGCCTGGTAGTAGCTCTGTAGACTTCCTGACCCACCTCCATTTTCTCTTCCTAAATAAGCCTCATCTTTCTCCAGCACTGGGAGGCAATTGTGGGCTTCTGCTTAGCCAGACTAACTTACAGGATTAAAGTCATTTGACTTCCACCATAGCAATTAGTATGCAAATTACCGGTATATTACCTGCCTAGCCATAAATTACATCCACAAACTTAATATTCACAGATACAACATACCAATGTGAATAATGTTTCTGCTTTTCAGTAGATGTAGGCCAGAGCGATTCATCACCTTATTGAACCATAACACATTAAGTTAACAGTTGAGAAATTAAGCATTTTTCAAAGCATTTTGTTATGCATTTATTTCTTTCAGCAAGCAATAAAGTAGAACATTAAATATGCAGTGTGTCTCTGTAAACGAAATGGCCCGTGGATACAGTTAACCCTAAAATGGTTCTTTTGTAATTTAAAAAAAAAAAAGTATGTACAACAAAGGAAGATCTATGCCATAATGCAACCTATTGAGTCTTTTTCAACATCATTAGAACCAAATACTTTCTTTTCTAGTTGAATTTCCAGAAGTGTGAAAAATCATTAACCCCAATATATAGTTGGTGCGTACATTGTTCCATAATGAGACATGCCTGGTCCAGAGGATTTGAACAGCATTGGCTGTCACCAAGGCTTACAGCAAATCATTCAATGTTGGTCATTAGCTCATTAAGTTAATTGTACCCAGCTTTGTTGGGGGGAGGTGTTTGTCATTTTGAGTAAATAACAACCTATTGAGTCTTTTTACTGAACAAGGGATGGGGTGAGTTCAAGTTGAGGTAGACAAGTTCAAGTCTAATGACACAGTGTCATTCTCCATTCATTCATGAGGTAAACTGAACCAGCATTCTTTGTCAGGCCAGTGACATGACCCCTGGCCCCAGAAAGACTCAAAGGTGGTTAAAGATGAAGCCCTTTAACTCGGCAGCAGTGGGTGGACCCACACAGAGAGTTTCTGTCGGGAGAGTAACAGGAGCTCTCCCAGTGTTTTGTCTACATCTCTCTGGCAAAAAGACCTCCAAGGACCTTGGGAGAGTCCAGATTCCTCCCTCTAAGTCCTGCCTGTGTATTTCCAGTATATTTCCACAAGATAAAATAGCCCTTGGTTTCAGATTCTGATACTGCTATGCAAGCGATCAAGGGACATGCTTGTTCACTATTTAAGCATGAAAATCTGAGAAAGTTCACTAGAGCTAGCTCACAAGACTATCCTAAGAGAGACTCAATTCCAGAGGTGCAGACAGAGCCAACTACAATCAACAGGGTTCATGTCTTACACTAGCTATTTGATACTTGGACAAGTATTTGAGTTATACAGACAAGACTATCCTTCAAATCATACCACAACGTCCCCTGTAGAAACGGGATAGAATAGACAGCCTGGGCTTGTGGTAGTTCCTATGTCCCCATGACCATTACCATATCTAGGAACACATAGCATCGCTCCAGACTCTGAAAGCCTGTTGCAGCCTGCCCTTCTCCTCCTGCTATCTCACACCTTTCTCAAGAGATCTCACATCTTAAGAGATAATAAATAATTTTCGAGAGTCTCCCCCACAGAATGAGGCAAAGGGGGAAAAAAGAGGGGATAGTGTAGTCCCTGTGTGGCCTCAAAAAAGGTGTAACATGGGACTTCCTTACAGGAAAGGAGACTCCACGCAGAGCACTCCAGAAGGGGAAACTCATCATCACCTGGATCTAATAGCAGGTGTTCACTCACCTGTGCATATGGACAGACAGCCATGTGACACAACACTGGTCACTGAGCACACAGCTATGTGTTACCCAGCAGGAGTGTTTATTTGCATGTCAACACAGACTTTATTTTAAATTGCCTTCTATAGGAATTTATTTGGGAAGGAGAAGGAGAAAGAGAAGAAGAGTGTGGTAGTTGCACACACCTTTAGTCCCAGCACTTGGGAGGCAGAGGCAGGCAGATCTCTGAGTTCCAGGCCAAGTTAGTCTACATATAGAGTGCCAGGACTATCAGAGCTACACAGAGAAACCCTATCTTGAAAAACAAACAAAAGAATTTGTAATTGAGTGTATGTATGTGTCTGTGTGTCTGTGTCTGTGCGTGACTTCAGGTGACTGTATAGGCCAGAGGCATTGGATTTCCTGGAGCTATGTTGTTAGCAGCTGACATAAGTGTTAGAAACTGAACTCAGATCCTCTGGAAGAGCAGTGACTATTTTTAACCAATGTGCAATCTCTGCAGCCACTAAAATAGCTCCTTTATACAACCTGATCATTAGTATAGACTTTTAAGTCTGAGCACAAGACCTTTACTTATTATAATTGGCAAGTAAAATTATATATTTTACAAATGTGTGTATTTATCACATATGTGTGATATTTCAAATCTTATGTCTACATTGTGGAATGGCTATACAGAGCTGGTAAGATACGAATTACCCACAAAGACTTAATAATCTGAAGGTAAAAGCACTTAAAGGCCTTCCTCAGTGATTTTCAAGGCTATAATACATTGTTACTAACACTGTTATTACGTAAGACAATAGATCTCTCTAACCAAAACTTTGCATTATTGATCAACCTCTCTCCATCAACTCCAGTCCCTAGTTACTGGTGATTCCCAGTCTACTCTCTGCTTCTAAGAGTTCAGCATTTACTGGGTACCACAAATACATGAGATCAAATGGCCTTTGTCTTTCTTTTCACTTACTATAGCACATATTGATGTGCTATATAGTATATATGGCATGTAGCATAATATAATTATTAAACTATATAATAATATATTTATTATACTACAAATTATATTACATGTTATTTTATATGATATATGTTATATTATATACTTCTGGAGAGTTGCTGCCCTTCAGTCTACATTGAAATGCTAAAGAGTGTGATCTTAACACCAGTGAAAGACTACCTCAGCAACAGGATAGATAAACTTATAATTGAGAGAGAGGACAAGCAGGTAAAAAGCAAAAGCTCTTCCTTTTCCTGTGTCCTTTTATGTAGACCACACCAGAAGGTGTGGCCCAGGTTCAGGGCAGGTCTTCCTCACCTTAAATCATCTAAGCAAGCCCATCACAGGCATTATCCTACATGGGTTAGCAGCATCCTGGACTTCATACACTGACCAGGGATGCAAAGTGACCAGCTTCCTCAAGCTTCTCTTCCATGATTGACTGTCTCTCAGGTCACCAGTCAAATGAGCCCTTCTTCTTTAAGCTGCCTTTTTAGGGCATTTTAATACAGCTCTGGAGAAAGAAATGAATACAAGATCATTTATGCATTTTTAGCTGGCTTATTGGTTCTCTTGCTGTTGAATTTCTTTCTACATTCTGGATATTAATCTCCTATCATATGTATGACTTGCAATGCCTTCTCCCACTATTGGGTTTTCTGTCCATTCTGTCTCTTGGTTCCTGCTTTTTGTGAAGCTCTTTAGTTTCCTGTAATCTTACTTGTTCTTTTTTCTGTCTTTGCTGCCTGTGTTTGAGGGATCGTATATTTAAAGCTACGGTCTAGTCCAAGGTCCTGGTGAACCCCTGGAATGCTTTCTTCTGTTAGATCCACAGTTCCAGGTGCAGGTCCTTCTTCATTCCTTCACTGTAGGAAGAACTGACAGTTGCAATGTGTGGGTTTGAGGTAGTAGATTTAAGAGCTCGATTTAAAGAAACATAAAAGCACGAAAAGGTCCACAATACAAAAGCATGTGATGGTACACAGCCCAAGCTCTCTAGCGCTTGGATCAAGTCTTGATTACATCTTCGTTTGTGAGTGACCTTAAAGAAATGGTTCAGTTGTTCTTTGCCCTAGCTGCCTTACTATTAAATTGGAAAAGATCCACCAGGGCTTTTAAAAAATTAAATGAGATAATATATTCCAAACTTTGAGAAGCACCTGCCATGTAATACCCATGCTCTGTGGTTACAGATTACTAGCTGTTATCTTGTTAATCCAATGTGTCTATGAATTCCACAGCTGTGGATCCAACAAACTATGAATTAAAACTATTTCAAGATATTTTTTTCTTGTTATTATTCCATGACAACACAAAATAATATTTGTATCCCATATACTTTGTTTGGAGAATCATAAAAATCTTGAGATCATGTAAATTTCAGGAGAATGTGCACCATTTGTCTGGCAACACTACACTGCTTCACAGAGGGAGTTGAAAATCCTCAGAAGTTGTTTACGTAGAGTTCTGGAATCAATCTCCTATAGATACTGCGGGGGGGGGGGGGGGGGGGGGGGGGAACCTGTTACCTTAAATAACAGCACAGTCCAAGAAAAGGACAATGGCACAATGTCTATGATGCTGTATGGATGCCATGTCTATAATCACTTCTAATTGTCCATTTCAATAGAAACCACTCACTTTTTATCTTATATGACATTTCCACACTGGAACATACTACTACCATCTTAGGCCTAAATCACAAGGATTTCTATATGTTCCTTACACCAGTTTTGCAAACTCCATCTTCAGAACTATCAGAATTATTGTGTGTGTGTGTGTGTGTGTGTGTGTTTCTCATAGACTGTTCCACGTCTTAGTACCCGTCCTGTCTAGTTTTCATGTCATCTGGAAGAAAACCTCAATTGAAATGATGTTTCTATAAAATCAAAATGTAGATAAATCTGTAGAGCACTTTTAAAATTAGTGATGGATGTGGGATAGTTCAGCCCATTGTGGATAATACCATGTTTGGTCTGATGGTCCTGTGTTCTGTAACAAAGCAGGATGAGCAAGCCATAAGGAACAAGTCAGTAAGCAGCACCCTCCATGGCCTCTGCTTTAGCACCTGCCTCCAGGTTTCTGCCCTGTTTGAGTTCCTGTCTTGACTTCCCTCAGTGATGGACTATTTGGTCATGGAGTTTCATCACAGCAATAGACACCCTGACTACAATAGCACCTTCTTTATCATTATAGCTATATGACACATACTAGTTTAGTTGTTCTCTCCTGTAATACACTGTAACCTCTTCAAGCAAAGAAGCAAATTTGTATGAGTTCCTCTCCTGGTCCAGGTAGAGATAAGACTGATTCCTGTGGTAATAGAATGAAACACCAGCTTTAAAAAAAGAATAGAAGAGATGAGGGGGGTAAGAAAACAAATAAAAGTGATCTATGCACAAATAAGACTTCTGTACGGGAGTACAAAAACGCAGTTGAAGCAAGAAGGCGCAGATAAGGAAAAGTCCTGGCCAAGCGGAAAGCTGGGTCAGATTCCAAGGGCAAGAGATTCAGGGCCAGGGAGAACAGCTGCAGAAAAGGAGCCTCTGAGGGCTGGGAGACGCGGCTCGGTCAGGAAAACATGTGAAAAACAATGACAAAGTGTTCAGTTTCCAAAAGGGAGAGAGGTAGGGGTGGGGGATGAGGCAAGGAAGGAGGGAAGGAGAGGAAGAAGGAAGAAGACAAGAAAAAAGGATCTTAAAGATGCTGATTGTGTATCTGTGTGTTTATCTCACAAGTGAATTATATACAAACTATGAGAGTAACTATTACACATCAGTAATAAAAAGGCATAATAAAAACGTGACAATTAGGTTATTACCTAATTACAAAGCATAAAGGGATTTGGATCAGTACTTTACAAAAAGAATACAGAGGCTAATAATTTCCAACTTTAAAAAAAAATAGTGGAGGGATTGTTACGTAAAAATCACATGAGTCTATCTCCTGAGCATTCTGTGCAGAGAACTTAATTTTCTCATCTAGGAGTTTCTCTCCTCTGTCTTGGCCTTACTCCTCTGCTGTGTCACTGATAGGGACAAGACAGCGAAGAGAATATTATTACTTTCTCTGCTTGATGCAGGAGTAGGATTACTATAGAGCCGTGCTTCTGAAACAGTAGCTAAAACTTGATGTTTTTAGAGGCATCTGGCAGAGTATGTATGCAAAAAAGGCCAAAAGTAGTGGATGCAAGGTATGGGCAACATGTAGTTACTTCCTTTTCCAGTGTCTGCTTGCTTTGCAAGCATCAGCCACGGAAGTGGACCTTCCTTGCCTCCCTTCAGATGCAGGAAGATGGACAGACAGTGACTAGACAACTGCAGTGAGCAAATACTACAAGTCAAGGTGAAAGGTTAAGAATTCATCCTAATTTCATTTACCCACCTTATACCATAGCTGCTTCCTGTCTTATCGAATGCTCATCATTAGAGCTGACAGAAATGAACTTTCAGAATCCAAATATATTTCCCAAGAGTCATTCATCAGAAGTGTTATGATAGCAAAGTGCATGTTTTATTATCCCGAGGAAAGCGTGTGCTGGTGATGCCAGGGATATACCTGCGCAGCAGAGCCCTGCTTGGTGTGCACAAGTCCCTGGAATCAAGCTCCAGGAAAGAAAAAGTATGAGGGCAGGGGCAGGAGTTTCTATTTCTGTGTCTGACAGTAATTCTGGCTGCTGCCACAAGTGAATGAAGGCAAGTTTCCCAAAATGAAGCTGAATATAAGTGCCCCACTCCATGAAAGGTGATAGAGTCACAATAAGAAAATGGAAATAGATAGATGATAGACAGAAAGACTGAGATTGTGTCTGTCTATATCACTCTGTTTGTACAAACATATATACAAATTACAACAATAGGCAACCGAGGGGATGACCATGAAAGCCAGGCCATTCATTGACTTGAGACAAAATGATTTCAATTTTTCTATATTCCCCAAAGACTGAGCATGAAAACTCTGTGGGTTTGGTTCGAAAGGGAAGAAGGACTGTACTCAAAGTAAGTGTCCTTACCCAGGATGCTCTGCTGGAGCCATAATGTTGGGAAAGCCAAAGGAATGCTTGCTTTCTCCTATCTGGAAGAGCTCAAGAGGGAACACAGTGAACGTGAGAAGGGGCAGAGAGGCTCTCAATATGGCCACTCCTGCCTTCTGCTCCTTGCCTGCAAGAGTGGAGCTGTCAAACATACCGAGGGCAGGACATTCTCACTTGGTTCCTGCCTTGGCCTGTTTTCTGCTACTATGACTGCACACCAGAGACTGACCCACTAACAATGAAAGGTTTTGTCTGATCATGGTTGCGAAGGCTAAGAAGTTCAAGTTTGAGCCACCACTTCTGAGGGGTCTTTATTGCTGGTGGGATGTCTACAGGATCCCAGATCTCAAGCTATATATAATACGGAAAAAGACTAAGCACACTCTCTTGGGTCTCTTTCTTTTATAAAGCCACCAGACCAGGGACACATTTAAGGTCTCATTTACTTTCAATCACTTCACAAAATCCCTGTCTTCAAATAACATAGCTATGTTAAGTTTCTTTCCTCTTAATACATAACAGAGGATGTGTTGGTAGGAAAATTCAAACCACAGCAGTTCCATATTGGATTCTTGGAGTAGAGGTCAAAGTGCATGGTCACTCAGGGAGGTTTTATTGGTGCTGTCACTGGATGAACATTGGATTGGGAGCAGGCAATGGAACAAGATGACCTTGAAGCAAGGGCTGAAATAAAGCACCAGCCCAGAGTATAGGATGGAGAATCCCCAGAAACCCAGGGTCTGTATTCTATCTGATGAGAGCTGAGTTATCACAGAGGAAATGGCTTGACAGTCCTGGCATGATACATCAAAGTCAAAATATTGGAACACAAATCCTGATTATAAGTAGAGGCTATGCTGCCCAACAGGATAATCACAAACAGCATTCCAAGGTCACTGCCAGTAGATAAACTCTTGGGGAAAACAAACAAACATTCAGATATTGATTGCTTTTATTTGAATGCAGTTCATTTTCTATTGTCTGTGCAGTTTCTGTTATTGCCTCAGATTCAAGTGAAACAAATACAGTAGAAAAGTCAATGGAATGATAATGTAGTAAGAATTTGTCACTGAAAAACTGGAAGCAAAGTCTCTGTTATTCTCTTCACTCAACCAAGTTGAGTCATGTGTCAACACTACTCTAGGAAAGTTGAACAAAGAATTAAAGTTGCTGGGCGGGGGAAGAACTATAAGGCAGGAGAAGGCAGAAGTTCTCCCTTTTGCCTAAGCGCCCCATCAGTCTGAGGACTAGTGGAGACAGGGGATCTTGATGAGTGCTAGATCAATGTCTGAATAGAGAGCCATGGCTGGCTCTTACTGCTTTAACATAGGACATTATCATCTAATGCCAACATATTTTCTGTGAATGAGTCCTGCCAGGCTGGCCCTCTGTTGATCCCTGGCAGTAATAACAGACTCATGAGAGTAATGCTTTAGAAATTATACACATGACCTTTAACGAGATGCTTGGTATGCTGGGTGATACGAAAAAAATTAAAGCGGAATCCCAGTAGCAAGGATTTGAAAGTATCAGAGTGGTGACCAACGGTGACGAATGGCCCTGTGGTAAACTCTTCGTTGTGGACTGGGGGCTCTGCCCTGAACCTGGTTCCATTTTAATGAGTTGAAAGAAACAGTGATGGTGATCAATAAAATCCTTTGTGAACAAAAATGAGGATCCCAAAAGATCTTAGCAGGCTAAAAAGGTGAGTTTGATCCTGTGATTAGTCTATAGTTCTGCTTTCTACTGGTGGGTCATCTGCACGTACCTTTTAGGATAAGCCAATAACAACACTAGCACACAAATAGAATTCCTTGACATTCAAGAGCTTTTGCCTCAGACATCTTTAGGGCAAGTCTCTCTCCTCAGCAAGTTGGTGATACTGCCTGCTTGCTGGGTTGATGTGAGGACTAAATGAGATGCAAAAGATGCAAAGTATTTAGCACTTTGCCTTGCTCATAATAAGCTCTCAACAGATAATAACTATATATAGCTGTACACACACGGTGGCTTAGTGAGAGCATGAGCAAAAAAGACTCGTGGTTTTAATAGACTCCAAGTTCCAATTGAGCCAGTGATCTGATGTGGTCTCCCAAAATAACTAATAGGGACTTTAGCTGTCTTTAAAGAGCCATAGTAGGCTGAACAAATTAAGTAACAAATTTTGCCAGACCCCCTTCATGTTGAATCCCTGTGGGAGTCCCTGTTGCATGCCCACCATGCCTCATTAGAACAAATCTTATGCACTAAAATGAACCTAAAACAAGAAGCTCCTCCAGCCCCACCCTTGAAGGGCTAGACTCCTTTAGCCTGAAGAGAAATGCTTAAGGGCATCATAGCACCTGTTTTAAATATTTTTAGGACAGCCACATGGGAGAGAAATTAGTGTTCAACATCCAACCAAACTGATATTTAAAAAAAACAAAAGCCTTTCTTTACTGGAAATATCAAAGGACTCAGAAAAATAATTTTAAAAAAGCTTTCATCCTTTTTCCTTTTCTGTTTGTTTGTTTAACTCTTTGATCATTATTACATGTAGGGGACTAGCTCTCTGAAAACAAACAAAAGCCTTCCCAGAGAGTCTGATCATCTAGCACCATCACCAGCCCATTTTCAGATGAAAACAGTTAAACACAGGGAGAGGTCTTCAATAAGCACCTCTCTTGACGCTGAGGGACACTGGAACTCTCTTCATTTTCCTCAAGGATCAGCCCTGCCCATCGGTTGAGCCATGAACATGTAGGAGGCTTTGGAGATTCTTCCCCACCTCCCTGACTGTTTAAGCAGCACTTATGCTAAAATTAGAAACTCAGCTTCTCAGTAAGTGTAAAGGAGGCCCTTGGTGGAGAGCTCTGCAAGCCAGCTGCTCGCTACAGAGCAGCCAGGGTGGTTCATGCTTCTGTGTTCATGGTGTCCTGACCCTACCTCAAATTCTCATCTGTGATCCATCTAAGAACTCTATTTGTTATATATATATATGTAATTTTTTGTTAAAGAATCAAAATCAGAGGCTGGTGAGTTGGATCAAAGGTTAAGAGCACTGGTTGTTCTTCCAGAGGTCCTGAGTTCAATTCCCAGCAACCACATGGTGACTCATAGCAATCTATGATGAGATCTGGTGCCCTCTTCTGGCATACAGGTATACATAGCAGGAGGCAGAACACTGTATACATAATAAATAAATAAATTTTTACTAAAAAATAAATAAATAAATCAAAATCAAGGATTTTTGTTCTGGTCACAGTGTTAGGGCCTTAATGAAACAGGCTCTGATTTCTCTCACCTGATCACTGCATTTAAATGAGGGAAAATGAAATCCCATTCACAATACAAATAATAGAGAAAGCAAAAATCATTCTGCCTTATAATTAAAAACAGAAAGCTGTTCTAGCTCTGCTCCATTTCCAAGGACTTCAGCTCACAGGCAGACACTCTGTGCAGCATGGGGCTGCTTCTGCTACACACCTCTGTCCTGAAGGTTCAAAAGTCACGAGTCAAGTGAACAGGTAACAATGGACTAATTGGAGCTCTTTACTCTAGTCACATACTAGTTTAAGAATAAAAAAAGCCTCCATCAGCACCACTCAAATACTGAGGTGTTAGGACAATGACTACTTTGTCGACATTGATGAGGAATGGCAATTAGAGTTGATAAATATGTTTTATAAACACTACGCACTTCTTGAGGCAAATCCAAATGCATAGCTGATGGTGCTGAATTCTTAAAACATTGTTTAAAAAGTCCTTGAGGGACTCCCCTCCCCGCCCCCTCACAACTCTTTCCCCATCATTCCACAAGACATTATTTGCCAGCAAACTTCAAAGATCCCACAGTGATTTTCAATTATATTTATTATTAGCTCCATAATCAGCCAGCCGATTATACAAAACAAAAGCAGTAACTTGGATTGCACAGGGACTGGCATCAAGTTTCAAAAGGATATGTAGCTCTCCTGGAAGGTCACAGACTTTGAAAAGATATTCATCCCATTTTTATTTGGTTTTACTGTTTCAACTTTACCTACAGGTTCTCTAGTCCCAGAAACTGCTATCTTCACCCAAAGGTTAAAAAAAAAAAATATTTTAGGTGTTTTTATTTTAAAAACATTTCAAGAGGTAGCTGAAGTGATGCTCCAAGCACTTAATGTTCTTGCAGAGGACCTGAGTTTGTTTCCCAGCAGCCATGTGATAGTTCAGAAGCATCTGAAACTTCAGTTCTAGGAGCTCTGACACTGTCTTCTTGCTTTCTCAAGCACCAGACATGGAACACATACATATGTGCAAGCAAACTCATATACATAAAATAAAAATCCTTTAACACAAATTAAAATGTGGATATATGTTAAATATTTAATAATTCCTGGGATATCAGAAAGACCACACAATCAAATCCTAGGCTCAGGAAATTCTTGATCCTTAAATACAAGGATAAACAGATGAGTCAGTCACACACACCTTTAATCCCAGCACAGGGAAAGCTGGGAGTGGTGACCAATATCCTTTATCCCATAACTCCAGAGACAGAACTTGTTCTGTTTCTGTGAGTTCAAGGCTACGCACTTGTAGTCCTAATCTGGATGGGATAGGGTATTAAGGGCTCATAAAAACCAGGCAGAGGCAGAAGTGACTGGCAGAAGCAACTGACAGAAGCGACAGGCAGAAGTGACCAGGAGTGAGGCCGAGGAAGTTGCAAGACAGTTTGGTGAGAAATGACTATAGTGCTTTCTCTCTCTGACATTTCAGCATTCCCCTCAATATTTGGCTCTGGGTCTCATTTATTACAACCCAATTACATGCTATTACATTTGGCACTCAACTTTGGGCACAGATTTCTCCTCCCCCCCAAAAAGCTGCTTACTGGCCAGAACAACACATGACCAGAGGAGTAATTATCGGCTAGTTAGGCTGGTGAGTTAGTCTCCAGCTTTAGGCAAACCTGGCCATAGGTGTTTCCATTTCACTTTAGTCTGGGTAAGTTTTTTCAGACGGTGGCCTCTTTCTCCTGGCGGGTTGTAGGTTCTTTCTCTTTCTGAACCCTTCCTTGGGCTGCTATCACACTTGATAGCTGCCCCACTTCACACATTTGAATTGACTTTGACAACTAAATTGGTGAGCACAACAGATTTTTTTTTTTAAAAAAGGGAGGAATTTGTTTAAGGCAATGGAGGGTACTTGATCTTTCTTTGATCTTTCTCTAGACGATTTGACATTAGAATCAGTAAAGGAAAAGATAAATAGAGTAGATGGAATTATCCTCATAATGTTTATTATGAATATTTTTTGTCATTTGACTTCTGTTTTATCATTGAAGAAGTCAATTAATGTGATTACTAAAAAAGAAGTCTTTAAAAAGTCTATTAAGGGACCGGGACCTGTGCTCTCTGCGGCGTCCCAGCGCACTCTGGAGCAGGGGCAGCTGAACTCTGCACCTGGCCACACCCGCAGCTCCTGCTGCTGCTGAGGGTATCTGCAAGGACCCCTACCGCGACCCCGAACTGAGTGAACTGAGCAAACTAACTGCAGGGGTCTCTGAGGGGCGGATTCGAACCCTGACCAGAGGTG
>PVIH01024520.1:0-22576 GCA_004025045.1 Sigmodon hispidus | reverse complement strand
GGCTCAAGGCACGCGCGCAGCCCATTGGCTCGGGCGCTGCCCTGCTGGGCTCTGATTGGTCGCCGGCGGTCGGCAGTTTTCTGCGGCTGCGGGGCTCTGGGAATAACGTAGCTCCACCCTCACCCTTGCACCAGGTTCCGGAATCTGCTGCGGGGCATGCGCAGTGGTTCTAACCGGTAGCTCGTCATCAGGCCAAAGCAGGGCTTTAAGGACCTTGCTGGAGTCGTGGGTTCAAATACCACCTCAGTGTGTAAAATTGATCACGGGTAAAAGATCAGCAGAGGGTATTTGTTTACTGTCGGAGGTTAGTGGGATCACACACCAAGCCATGGTGCTTCCATCATAACTATTTTTTGAGGCAACAGAATAAAAGTTAGCAATGCTGTTGTGAGAACTAATGCACAGCTTTAATCCCAGCACTAGGGAGGCAGAGCCAAGCTGATTTTTTTTTAAGTTCTGGGTCACCCTGGTCTGCATAGTTCCAAGCCAAACAAGGGTGCATGGTGTTAGAAACAGGCAATAGTCTCAGCCTTGCACAAAGCAACACTGGAAGGGAAAGTAAAGTAGCCAGGTAATTCTTGGAGGGTTAGGGTGGCAAAAAGAAGTGCTAGAACATTTCTCACTATTTCCCTCTTTTATTATGCTTTTTTATTTTTAATTTTTTTTTTATTTTTTATGTGAACTGGTGTTTTGCCTGCATGTATAACTAACTGTGTAAGGGTGTCAGATCTTGGAATTACAGACAGTTGTGGATGCTGGGAATCGAACTCGGGTTCTCTGGAAGAACAGTCAGTGCTCTTAACCTCTGAGCCATCTCTCCAGCCCCTATTTTTTCTCATTTAGCAAGCATCCATTGACTATTTGAAGTCTCGTAGCAGTACATTACTGTTATAGGTGATAGCTTAAACATGGTCAAGGTAGTAGTTCTCAGCCTTCCTAATGCTGAAGGAGATCTTTTAATACAGTTCCTCATGTTGTGGTGACCCCTGAACCATAAAATTATTTTTGTTGCTGCTTCATAACTGTAATTTTGCTATTGTTATGAATCATAACATGAGCATCTGTGTTTTCTGATGGTCTTAGGCAAGCCCTGTGAGGTAACTTCTCAGCCCAGGGGTCATGGCCCACAATTTGACAAGCACTGGTTTAAGGTCATTATATGTCCCAAAGGGTAATCCCTTCATCAAGTTCTTGAGCTGACCCAAATGAAATATGAGGTTTTTCACCCTGCCTAAAAATTCTATTCTCTTGACTAGAAAGAGTTTTGTCTTTCCAAGCCTTTACTGCTATTTTACTATTGTCCCCTCTGGAAAGAAACATCTTGTCATATCTGGTCTTGAGCAAGGAAGAAGCTGCAAATAAAAGAAAGAAAAAAAAACAAACCTTGGGGCCCTTTTATAGTAAGCTGTCTCCCAATTCTTATCTCCCTCTCAAGCGGTGCCCTAGTTGCTATTATGGGACTGGGATGATGACTGATCTCCAGATGATTTTCAGTGTTGGGTGTGACATTTGGGGAGTACCCCTCCAGAGGGCCTATCCAAAAGATCCCAGCTGTCAGATGTAGGTAGAAAAAGAAGTCCTTGTCTGGTGTCTGGGAAGAGATGTGATAGAGAAGTAAAGGCAAGAGTTGGGATAAACAGCGAATGAGAAGCCAGAATATGGTGATATGGCTAAATCAAAGTCCATTAGAATTTCTTGGTGGGCTTCCAGAAACATTCTCTCCTAGGCTCCTCGTTTTCTCACCAAGGTGGGACTTAACAGTGATATATACCCAGGAACTGTGTATTCTGGAAATCCAACCCATGTTTGTTGGAAGAACAGACAATGCTCTAAAGACAATGCCATCTTTCTTTTTTTTTTAATTTATTTAGCTTTATTTATGTGCATTGCTATGAAGGTGTCAGATCTCTGGAACTGGAGTTACAGTTGTGAGCTGCCCTGTGGGTGCTGGGAATTGAACCTGGGTCCTCTGGGACAATAGCCAGTGCTCCTAAAGCCTGAGCAACCTCTCCAGCCCCAAGACAATGCCATCTTTCTTTCTTTTTTTTTTTTTTTTTTTAATTTTATGGCTAAGGGATATTTCTTTCTTTTTTTTTTTTTTAAACTTTATTTATTTATTTGCCTTGGTGTTTGCCTGGAACTGGAACTACAGACAGTTGTTAGCTGCCATGTGGGTGCTGGGAATCGAACCCGGGTCCTCTGGAAGAGCAGAGGTTGCTCTTAACCACTGAGCCATCTCTCCAGCCCCCAATGCCATCTTTCAAACCACAAAACATATATACATTTATGATACATCTTACTTTGTGTATATGGGTGTTTTGCCTGCATGTATGTCTGTATATTACATGTATGCAAAGCCCTCAAAGACCAGAAAGAGGGCACTAGACACCCTGAGACTGGAATTACAGTTGTGATTCACCACGTAGGTGGGGATAGAAAAGCAGTCAATGCCCTTAAGCATTAAACCATCTCTCTAGCCCCCATACATAGTTTTTGTTTGATGCAAGGTTCTACTATTGTAGTTTTGATGGCCTCAAAACTTGGAGGTCTGTCTACCTGTGTTTCCAGAGTCTAAGGCCAGGACCATCATGCCTGGCTCTCTATTTTGTCTGAGACAGGATCTCTCACTAGACTGGATTTTGCCACTTTGGCTAAATGGTGGGCTACTGAACCCCTGGAATCGCCCTGTCACCCCTGCCACCTCCCACTTCTGGGATTAGAGATGTACCAATCTGCCCAGAATTTTACATGCATGCTGGGGATCTGAACCCGGATCCTCTTGCCTGTTCATCAAGTACTTTACCCATGGATGCATCTCTACAACCAATTTTATATTTTATTTTACTTTTAATGTGTATGGGTGCTTTGCTTGTATGTCTGTCTGTGTACAATTTTAATATCCAGTGCCAGAAAATGCCGTTGGATTCCCTGGGACTGGAGTTACAAAAAGTTGGGAGATTCCTTGGTGCTGGGACTGAAACTCGAGCTCTCTGGAAGGGGGATCCTGTGCTCTTAACTGCTGAGCCATTCCTTCAGCTCAACAACACTGTTTGTTTGTTTGTTTGTTTGTTTTTCACAGGGTCTCATAAAATCCAGGCTTGCCTCAGCCTTTATATAACTGAGGCTGACCTTGAACTGTCGATCCTCACTCTACCTCCAAAATGCTGGGATTGCAGCCTGAGCCACCACACCCGGCTTCCCTGGTATTTTTCTTTTGAGATAGAGTCTCACTGTGTAGCCCTGGCTGGCCAGATCAATGGATGGTAGGGAACTTGTAACAACCCTCTTGCCTCTCTACCTCCTGTGCTGGAATTATAAGCATGCAACATCATGCCCAGCCGCTCCTGCTCTCGTGAAGCGCATCTTTAGGTCTTTTGACTGTAGAATCGTGAGTGTTCTCCCAGGTTTGGGACCAAAGCTAAATTGTCTCTTTCTGCATAGGCTCCAGTCCCTGTTGGATACACGCCCTCTGCCGGCAGTAGGGGAGGCGAAGGTGTTAGCTCTGGTACATTGTTGCAATACATTGCGCCTGCTTGGCAAAATAAAGCAACTATGACAATAATTTTAAAAAAAAAAAAAAAACAGCTCATTTACTGGGGCAGTAGCCTCCCACGGATCTGGGGAGGCAAAGAGCGGAGTATTGGGAGATGAGGGCCGGAGATTGTCAGTTATGTTCTGAGGAGGGGCAAGGTGGGCATATTTCAGGAAAAAGGGTTTAGGAGAGGGTGAGATCTTAGGTTATCCTGGTGTATTCCACATAGTCCCTGCAGTGGTTCTCAACCTTGCTAATGTTGAGACCTTTAACACAGTTCCTCATGTTGTGGTGACACCCCACCCCCCATCCCCGCCGACCATAAAATTATTTTTGTTGTTACTTCAAACGGTATTGCTGCTGTTATGAATAGTCAGTGCTCTTAACCGTTGAGCCGTCTCTCCAGCCCCTGTTATGAATAGTAATTAAATATTTTGGGGGACAAAGGTTTGCCAAGGGGGTCGTGACTCACAGGTTCAGGACTGCTACTTTAGGGTTTCTGTGATAGATGATTGTCAAACATTTGTTGGGCCTGGTGCTCAAACCTATGATTCTAACACTTAGGAGGCTGAGGCAGGAGATTGTCATGAGTTCCATACCGAAACAACAACAACACAACCTTAATTTCTCAATATTAACAACCATATAAATTATAGATAAAATAAATAGGTGATCACTAAAATAGGAGCCAGGAGGTATGGGAGGCCCTTGGATTGTCTTTAACTTTTTTTTTTTTTTTTTGAGTCAAAGTTTCATTCTGTATCTCAGGCTAGTTACTTGTTATGTAGACCAGGCTGGCCAGGAACTCACAGAGGTCCACCTTCCTCTGCCTCTGGAGTGCTGAAATTAAAGGCATGGGTCATCATGTCCAGCTTAACTTTATTTATTTATTTATTTATTTATTTATTTATTTATTTGCTTTCAAACACTAGTCTTTAAAGGAGACGATGATACACTTCAGTTTAAGCAAACACTTTCTAATGTCAGACTTTTTTCTTCCTAATACAGTAAGCCATGAATTCATAAGGAAAGGCTTCCACAGCTCAGGTTCTTTCCTATCAGATTATTTAATTAATGTAAATATTTAAAATATTTTTGTTGTTGTTGTTGTTGCAGGCAGTAGACAATAGAGTCCTTTAGCGGAAAAAAAACACAATGCAGCTACTTCACAGTTTATTTAAAAATAGACGAAGTCCCCACTTCCAAGCTTCTTTCTCTCCCTCTTGTCTTAATCTGTCACTCCCAAAGTTCTATCACTAACTCATATTTTTTCCCCCCGAGCTCCAGGAAACAAAATTCACTGCCCTATGACACAAGCCCCCGGACTACAGGATGAGCTGAAAAATCCAGCAGACATCTCTGTCCCTGTGTCAGCCAAAAGTAGCCTTGCAGATATTATGGCAACCACGTTCATTAAACCCCCATGTTCATTATCCCCTCCTCCTAAACCCAGTTATTTATATATAAAAGGTAGCTTCATATATAACACCTTGCTTGCGCCTAGGCTTACTCCAGATGAATTAGAGTCTTAAAGATGAATAGACAGAAGGAAATAGAACATAATGGCTCACACCTGTAATCCTAGCACTCAAGGGGCTGAGACAGCACTGTTAGGAGTTCAAGCCCAGCCTGGACTATATAGTGAGTATCAGACCATACAAGTGCATACAGTATGATCCTATTTCTCCCCCTCCCCCCGCTGCCACAAAAGTAAAATTTTACACTGATTTATTTTGTGTGTGTTTGGGGAGGGGACATGTATGTCATGGTGTGCTTGTGGAGGTCAGAGAACAGCATTCTAGAGTAGGTTGTCTCCTTCCATCAACAAACTCAGATTGTCAGGCTTGGTGGCAAGTGCCCACACATGCTGAACCATCTTACTGGCCCTAAATAAGTCATTTTTAAAAGGGCTGGTGATGGGGGCTGGAGAGATGGCTCAGTGGTTAAGAGCACCGTCTGCTCTTCCAGAGGACCCGGGTTCGATTCCCAGCACCCACATGGCAGCTCACAACTGTCTGTAGTTCCAGTTCCAGGCAAACACCAAGGCAAATAAATAAATAAAGAAAGAAAGAAAGAAAGAAAGAAAGAAAGAAAGAAAGAAAGAAAGAAAGTTTTAAAAAAAAAAAAGGGCTGGTGATATAGAACACTGGTAGAATTTGTGTTAGAGTGCAATGGCACTAATTTCAATACCCAGTGCTATAAAACAAGTGAAAACAAAAGAAATCCTGGGGTTTTTTTTAGTGACTTTTAAGACTTAATCTTTTTTTGAAATTATTTATTTATTCTGAAATTGTTTATTTATTATGTGTACAGTATACAGAAGAGGGTACCAGATGTCATCATAGATGGTTGTGAGCCACCAGGTGGATGATGGGAATTGAACTCAGGACCTCTGGAAGAACAGTCAGTGCTCTTAACCTCTGAGCCATCTCTCCAGCCCCCTCAGATTTAATCTTAATTTATGTGTGTATGAATGTTTTGTCGGCATGTATGTATGGCATATGAACCATATGAATGCCTGATGCCTTCAGAGGTAAGCAGTGGGGATCAGATCCCCTGGAAGTGGGGTCATAGATGGTTGTGAGCCGCCATGTGGGTGCTGGGAAGAGAACCCGGGTCCTCTGCAAGAACAAGAAGCACTCTTAACTGCTGAGCCGTCTCTCCAGCCCAAATTGTGTTTAAAACTTATTTTTATTTCTGTGTGTGTGCACATGTGTGGGTGCATGTGGAGGAAAGAAGGGAATATCAGATGGTTGTGAACTACCTGATATGGGTGCTGGGAACTGAAAGGACTCATTCATCCTAACCTCTGAATCATTTCTTCTCTGGAAAATCATCTTAACCACTGAACAAGGGGCAGACAGATATCTGTGGGTTTTAGGCCAGCTTGGTCTGCAAAACAAGTTCAAGACACCCAGAACTGTTACACCTAAAAACATTTCCTCAAAAAAAAGAAAAACAAACAAAAAAGATAAAGGGTCTTTCTTGCTAGCCTTGAAGCAACCGAGAAATAGAAGCAGGAAAAGCAGAAGTTATAGGTTCTTCTTGGCTAAAGACTTCTGGGCCAGCTAGATGGAGACATATTTATGCAATATAATATATACACATATACTGGAGAGATGGCTCAGCGGTTAAGAGCACTGACTGTTCTTCCGGAGGACCTGAGTTCAAGTCCTAGCATCCACATGGCAGCTAACAACTGTCTGTAATTCCAAGATCTGATGCCCTTACAGTTATACATGCAGGCAAAACCCCAATTCACATAGAATAAAAATAAATATTAAAAAATATATACACATATATAATAATATATACACACATGCTTGTTAGACACAGTGTCTAGTATCTTACAGGCTCACACTTGTATATATGTAATCTTAAGTCTTGGAAGTTATAGTTAAAAGGATTGAGAGTTCAAGGTCATTCTTAGCTACATATCAAATCTCAATTTTTGGAGATCCTGCCTCCAAAACTAAAAAGCAAAACCACAAAATAAAAAGCAAGGACTCACATGGAAGGAGAGAACTGACTCCAACAAGTTGTTTACTGACCTTGATACATGCACTGCAACAAGTGTATCTCCCCACGTACAAAACAATGTACATTTATTTTATCATTTTGTTTGTATGAATGTTTTGCTCTCATGTATATCTGTGCACCACATTTATCTAGTACATGCTGTTGGAGGCCAGAGGCAGGTTAGGGTTAGGGTTAGGTTAGTGAGACCCTGTATCAAAAGCAAAAAACAGGGATGGAGAGATGGCTCAGCGGTTAAGAGCAATGACTGTTCTTCCGGAGGACCTGGGTTCGATTCTCAACATCCACATAGCAGCTAACAACTGTCTGTAACTCCAAGATCTGACAGCCTTACACAGTTATACATGCAGGCAAAGCACCAATTCACATAAAATAAACATAAATATTTAAAAAACAAAAACAAAAGACAACCACCATCAAAACAATACTCTGAAAAAGTAAGTAGTCTGGCAGTGGTGGCATATGCCTTTAATCCTGACACTTGAGAAACAAAGGCAGACAGATCTCAGAGTTTGAGGCCAGCCTGATCTACACAGTGAGTACCAAGAGTACCAAGAGAGCCAAAGTACACAGAGCTCAAAAAACAGACAAACAAAAAAAAAAATAGAAAGTAGTGACAATCTATGAGAAACCTGAGCTCAAAAAACACAAACATAGGAAGTAGTGACAATCTTTAACCATGCCACCTTGTTCAATCTGGGTTGATTTTGGAAACTAAACAGGTCAGATCTGGTCAGTATTTACGTGGGCCGGAGAATACCTGTAAATTCCAATTTTCTACTTTATAGTTTGTATCCAGGAACAAAACAAAATACGGTGAAGTATAATACATTGTATCTTTAAAAAAAAAAAAAAAAAAAAAAAAAACAACAACAAAAGAGTCTGGGGCAGGAGAGATGGCTGAGCGGTTAAGAACACTGGCTACTCTTCCAGAGGAACTGGGTTCAATTTCCAGCACCCACATGGCAGCTCACAGCTGTCTGTAACCTCAGTTACAGAAGAGCTGACATTTCACAAAGACATACATGCAGGAAAAACACCAACGTACGAAACAAACAAACAAACAAAACCCGAAATGTCGTTTTCCATTCCTTTTTTTTTTTTTTTTATAATTCTCTGCAATTCTGTCTCAGCCACTAGGCTCAAGTCGTTTATTATTTCTCACAACTGAACGTGTATATATGCTACCTCAAAACTCTAATGTTCCCAGTGTGTAATTTGGAGTCTTTTGTGTTTCCACGGTAAGACTTTTTAAAAATGCAGAATCTCATGGAACCCAGGATAACCTTAACTTCTGTTCTTGCTTATTCCTAACCAAGTATTTTTATGACTTCAGGAAAGTCCTGGAGCAATAAGATGATTTACCATAAAGATAAAGAGTATCTATTTGTAAGTAAACAGAGCTAGGGAAAATCCCGTCACTACTGCCCCGCCTAAGGAGATCTCAACTTTCAAGACCTTTTATCTTCCTCCCAACCTGGAGCTTCGACAGCCACTCTAGCCCAATTCAGAGGAGTAACTCGTTAGCCTGGGAGGTTCACCCCTCTATCTCTCGGTGGGTTAACGAGTTCAATGCTTGGCCCGCTTCCGTTTAGGGAGGGGAAGGCCCTCTTTCTCTCCGGGTTCCCTCAGCTAGTCCTGCCTTTGCGGAATCTCTTGTGCCTCCGGTTCCCCAGTCGGCCCTCATTCTCCTCCCGATACTCCCCTTGGAGGACTCTACTATTGCTCGGGATGCTCCACAGGTCCACGAACTGGGAGAGAAGAGCTGTGGCCGTATTTTCTGGCCAGGATGAGTCACTTCCGGTCACAGACTCCCTCCTCCGGAAGTAAGACCTGATGTAAACAGCAGAGCCGGGCACCAAAGCCCGGGAGGTCAAAAATTCGCACCAGCAGTTGGGGCAGGGGTCGGGGAGGGGCGAAGATCAAGTCTGCAAAGCGACGGTGCTGCTGGAGCACGATCCAAGGGTTGGTCAGGGTCATGGGCTGGGTGTTTCTACTAGAGGTCTTGACAGGTGGTGGATGGTTGGGGACAGGCGGCTTCAGTCAGTGCTGTCATAGAAAGGAGCATGACTTTTGGGAGAAGTTGAGGCATTTCAATTGGAGTTCTTAGTGTGGGCATTTGGACCAGAGATCTGAAAAGGGATCTTGGAAGCTCATGCTATTCAGAGTATGGCTCATATAGAAGCGAGACCCAGGTGTTAGACCAGAAAAAGTAGGTTTGAAGTCTTAGTAGGAGGTATGTCTGGACAGAGGTTTTGGAGTGATGAGATTTGGCAAGAGGATGAGGCTTTTGGGACAGGGAAACAGAGAAGCAGGTCGAGGTTTTCCTAGGCAGGTTTTTTGGGTGATGTGCACTGGGAGGTCTTTAGAGAGTATCTGTGCCCTAGGGCAGGGTCTTAGGGGAATAATGTGGGAATAAAAGGGACAGATTTTGGGCGGAAGGAGGTTCATGAGAGTGGCATTGGGCCAGTTCAGTTAGGAGTCATAGGTAGAGAGTACCAGGAATGGAATATGTCAAATGTGAAGAATATAGAATGTCCAGGGAATGCTTGGTCTTCAGGACATAAGTAGAGGGAGTGGAGTGAGTTCCCAGGCTTGCCTTAGTGATCAAAATTAGCAATATGAGAGAAGGGGTTAGGGGAGCGTGTTGCATGGTAGGGTCCTGGGGGCAAGTGAATGAGAGGTAGGGAAGAATGTGGAGCGCAGTTCTTGGGTGACTGGCCGGCCATTCATAGTGGTCTCAGGGAGATGCAAGATTCCTTAGCCCTCGTTCTCTTATTTACTTCCAGGTGAAGCTGGGTACAGGTGTAAAGATGAGAAACTTGTGAAAAGAAATTTAAGGTCATGTCAGGCATTAGAGGCTAGAATGGCTGGGACTGAGGAGGTATCATGGGCTAGCCTCTACCTCATCACTTCCTGATAGGTCCAGTGAGGGTTGGTGTTTGTGGCAGTCTCTATCATTGTAGGCCAAGATCCATTCTGCCTATGGTTTTGCTTTGAACAGATACTCCGAGGTATACTCCACTTGTTTTTGTTTTTTACAGTCTGGCAAAGAAAAGTGTCAAAATGGGGAGGAAGCCGGGAGTGATGGCGCACACGCCTTTAATCCCATCACTCAGGAAGTGGAGGCTGGAGGACTGCTGGGAATTCAAGGCCAGCCTGTGCTACATAGGGAGTACCAGGACAGCCAGGGATACATAGCAAGACCCTATCTCAAAACAAAATAGACAAAGTGGTGAGGAAGAAGAAATCGTTTGGGGGACAGAAGTTGTAGGACTTAAGAGAGAACACTCCAGAACTCTTCAAAATGCTGTCATTTTTGCACCTAGGGAGGCAGTCCTGGACCATGACTCAGCAGCCACTTCGAGGTGTGACCAGTCTACATTTCAACCAAGACCAAAGTAAGCTTGTGATTTTATCTTTGTGGGGGAGCTAGTAAAGAAGGCTCAGAGGTGGCTATGAGCCCTAGAATTTTGAGTCGGACAGATTTCTTCCATCCCCAGGCTGCTTCTGCTGTGCCATGGAGACAGGCGTACGTATCTATAATGTGGAACCACTGATGGAGAAGGGGCATCTGGGTGAGTGGCTGTAGTGATGGGCAGTGGGCAGAAGGGCTAATGTGGGTGGACATTGACATCTACTTCTACTAACACCCTGGTCCCTGTGCAGACCACGAGCAGGTAGGCAGCGTGGGTCTGGTAGAGATGCTGCACCGATCCAACCTGCTGGCCCTGGTAGGCGGTGGTAGCAGCCCCAAGTTCTCAGAGATCTCAGGTAAGTGCTTTCATCCTATACTTGACCTAGATTCCCCAAATTCCTCACGTCCTACATACACCCTGAGGCACAGGCAAATGAATTTGTCAGCACGTCAGAGTCCCACAGGGAGGCACAATTTCTAAGTCATGGATCTTACAGCTTGAAATGTTGGCTGTTATTTATTGAGACAGGGTCATTGTTGAAGAGGCTGGTCTCAAACTCACGGAGCAATGACAGGTATAAAGGTGTGCCCCACCACACCTAGCTTTAGTCCTTTTGTTTGTTTGTTTTGTAAATTTATTTAACTTCATTTTATTGGCCTTGGTGTGAAGGCGGAAAATCCCCAGGAACTGGAGTTACAGACAGTTGTGAGCTGTTGTGTGGGTGCTGGGAATTGAACCCAGGTCTTCTGAAGAACAACTAGTGCTCTTAACCACTGAGCCATCTCTCCAGCCTCCTAGTCTTTTGTTTTGATTTAGGAAACATTACTGAAACCCTGAAACCGGAGGTGTATCTCAGTGGTAGAGGAACACTTAGCTGGTATGCTCAATGTCTTCAGTTCTATCTCCATCACTAGCAAAACAGCAAAACTGTCTTTTGTCTATCTCCTATATTCCATGTTCTTAACAATAGAACATTTACTAGGAACTGGGAGCCTAATATCCATTTTAAGCACTTTACACACAAACACCTTATTCTGAGATAAGGTCTTCTGAAGCCTAGTTTGACCTTGAATTGATCCACCTCCCAGGTGCCAGGATTATACCTGGCTTTACTATATTAACTCATTTAGTTTTGTGGGATTTTCTTTCTTTTGTTTTCTTAGAGACAGGTCTCTCTATATAGCTCTGACTGTCCTGGAACTCACTATGTAGATCTGGATGGATTCAAACTCAAAGAGATCCTCCTGTGTCTGACTGATGGTGTGCCCTACCTTAGCCAACTAATTCTGTGTGGTAGAAAACACCATTAGCCCCTTTGTTGTGAGCTAGATGGCCTTTGCATGTGTTCTGTTACTAAGCCCGACCAACAGCCTTCTTATCTTCATTTTTACTGATGAGACCTGCTTAAGTGACTTATCCAGGGTCACATAAGTAATAGGGTTTTCAAATCTTGGAACCACCTCTCCTACATGCTCTTGACTTGAGCCTCAAGTGACACCTTGTTTTAAGGTTTTTTCTTGATCCCACCATGACATGGAAAGAGTTATCATAGCTGAGTCACAGAACCCTGGAATTCATCACAAAATCTTGAGAGGGTATGGACAGGATCCTGAAGACCAGAGTAGTTACAGAGGGAAGTTTTGGACCTGAGTATGAATTCCCGTTCCCTGCCTTTTCTTGTGCTATAAGGTCCTTGAGCACACTCAGCTCATTTGAGCCTTGATTTCCTTATTTCCAAATGAGCATAACCATTCTAGGATGAGTTTTTGTAGAGATCTTCTCCCCAAGTGTTCATTCTGTGTGCAGCTCACATTCAATATTTAGAGAGGTGGAGTAAGTGGCTGAGGACCCATGAGGAATAGGATGGGCCCTTCGTTACCCAGCCTGCCTCTTACCCTAAACCTTGGTCTTGTCAACCCATCCATTTGCCTTTCAGTGCTGATCTGGGACGATGCCCGGGAAGGCAAGGACTCGAAGGACAAATTGGTGCTGGAGTTCACCTTTACCAAACCAGTGCTGGCTGTACGCATGCGCCATGACAAGTGAGCTTGGTGAAGACTGGGATGGGGTTGGGGCAGAAGGTTCCCCTGGCCAGTAAGCCCTCACCTGCCCCACTCTGGCATTTTCCCTTTCCTCAAGGCCTTCTGTGTTCTGTGTGATGTCTGCAGGATTGTGATTGTGCTGAGGAACCGCATCTATGTGTACTCCTTCCCTGACAATCCTCGAAAGCTGTTTGAGTTTGACACTCGGGACAACCCCAAGGGTGAGAGCACCCAGATGTCCAGATGGAACGATATGAGGCTGTGGAAGAGGCAAAGAGGAGGAGATGAAATAAGGGACACATACTCAGAGATGCTGGGAGAGGTGCTATGCAAGAGATGCAGTCCTTTTAGTCTAGCCTAACCCTAGTCCTGCCCCACATGACAGTACAAAGCAGTCATTGAGGACATGGGGAAGTGTAGCATGGAGCCCTGTGCCTCCAAGGATTTCTTGGCAACTTCTTAGAATTTGGTCAGACCATGGAGAGTGGAGTTTAAGGCAAAGCCTACCCCTGTGAGGTTGCTATGGGTGATACAGCATAGAGAGTTAAAGTCTGGCTCTCACTTGTCCAGCTCTATCCATTCTGAGACTCTGCCTTCCCCTTGCCTCCTCTTCACCTGCCCATCCCACCTCATCCTCACATTAGGGTTGTGTGACCTGTGCCCAAGCCTGGAGAAGCAACTGCTTGTGTTTCCTGGACACAAGTGTGGAAGTCTGCAACTTGTGGTGAGCTCTCCAGTGGGCAAGGGTGGAGAGGAGGGTGGACTGCCTCTCTGTGAACTTGTAGCCTCTTTTCCTCCATATTACCCCAAGCTCAAACGGTCCTTGTACTCCAGGATCTGGCAAGCACAAAGCCTGGCACTTCATCAGCTCCATTCACTATTAATGCACATCAGAGTGATGTGGCCTGTGTGTCCCTGAACCAGCCAGGCACTGTGGTGGCCTCAGCCTCTCAAAAGGGTACCCTTATTCGTCTTTTTGACACCCAGTCCAAGGAAAAACTGGTGGAGCTTCGAAGAGGCACTGACCCTGCCACTCTATACTGGTGAGCACAGTATTCGTGTGGTGGGCTGGTCGCCTTACAACACAAGTCATCATGTTGGACATCATCACTGCTCTGTCTTGCAGCATTAACTTCAGCCACGACTCCTCCTTCCTCTGTGCTTCCAGTGATAAAGGCACTGTCCATATTTTTGCACTAAAAGACACCCGCCTCAACCGCCGCTCTGCGTGAGTATCCTCACCCTATCCTGTGTTGTCCCGATCCCCCTGGCCATCTGCCATCCCTGAACTTACCAAATGCTGCCTATAGGCTGGCTCGTGTGGGCAAGGTCGGGCCCATGATTGGGCAGTACGTTGATTCTCAATGGAGCTTGGCCAGTTTTACTGTGCCTGCTGAGTCAGCATGCATCTGCGCCTTTGGTCGAAATACTTCCAAGAATGTCAACTCTGTAATTGGTGAGTGACAATAGCCCCCTTGGTTTGTGGTACTCCAGGGGTAAAGGATTACAGGTTGAACCTAAAAGAATTGAAGGGTTTTGAGAAGCTGGAGGAAACTGGAATGTGTGCCTCAGCTTCATAATTAGTAAGGGGTGTGGCACTTGGTCAAAGCCTTGAGTTAGACCATGAGCCATGGTGGGGCACCAGAGAGGATTGGAGTGTGTGGCTGGGTCATCTCCTAACCTTTCCTAACACCTCAACCCTCCCCAGCCATCTGCGTAGATGGGACCTTCCACAAATACGTCTTCACTCCTGATGGAAACTGCAACAGAGAGGCCTTTGACGTGTACCTTGACATTTGTGATGATGATGACTTTTAAGAGCCCTGGCAGCTGTACTAGGAACCTCCAGTAGCAGATGGCCAGACTGAGTCTTGAGAGTGTTGAACCAGCCAGCAAGCACTAATGGGCTTCCTATTCTCCATTCAAGCACAGCTGTGTCTAAATAAACAGCTCACTTCCCCCAAGCACTATTTTGTGACTATGCTGAAGACCAAGGACAGATTTCCTGGGCCACCTAGTCTGGAAAACACTCAAAGGGACCCAAAAAGATTGTTGTAATCCAATCTGGGGATTTAAAAAAGGTATCAGGAGATAATCTCTGTGATGTATATGAATAAAGGGCCTTTAAATGGCATTTATGACTTAACCTCAAGGGTGGGGCATACTTTTCGGAGCAGTGTGGATTTGGCTCCTAACAGGAAGTGGCATCCAGTTTGGGACTTCTTATCCCTGTTAGTCTGTTCAGCTTTGAGTCAACACACAGCTTGCACAGTCCGACGTGGTGCCCCGCCCAGGGGTAAAGAGAAGTGGGAGTTCTGAGCTTCTAGCCGCGTGGCGAAGCCTGATTTCCCAGCAGTCTCTGCTACCATACTTGGTTTCTGGTCACGTTTATGTTTGCAGCTGCGCAGTACTCCTACGTTGCTAGTCATCGCCCCCTAGACTCTATCTCCCAATGTGCCTCGCGATGCCGCGAGGAGTAACGGGTGTTGTAGTCACGCCGCCCTTCGGGCTGGTCCAGCAACCCGCAGGATGTCGGAGGTGCGGCTGCCACCGCTGCGTGCCCTAGACGACTTTGTCTTGGGGTCTGCGCGTTTGGCTGCTCCTGATCTAGGCGATCCACAGCGATGGTGTCACCGCGTCATCAACAATCTCCTCTACTACCAAACCAATTACCTTCTCTGCTTCGGCATCAGTCTGGTTCTGGCCGGGTGAGGGAGGGAGGCAGTGATTGGTTGAAGATACTAGCGGGAAGTAGGGTGGACTTGCGGGTCTTTGAGCATGAGGAGTGGGAAGCCTAAGAGGAAATGCTAGGCTGGGAAGGGCAAATTTGGTAGAAAACGGAGGTGTGAGGGACATGGATGGGAGGACATAAAGGAAGCAGGTTTTTGTTATAAAGGGTTCGATGAGGGGGAGGTGTGAGAGAAGACCTGGGTAGGAAAGCGGGGGAGGGGAGACTGAAGAGGAATGTGAGCTAGGAGATGGACCCGGATTTAAGGGAGGCCTGAGAAGGGCATGTGAGAGTACCTAAGAGGTTCGGTGATGTGAGTGATGGTGCAGATTAAGGGAGACCTGGAGGGTTTAAGACAGAGGTGGGATATAATAAAGACAGGGTTTGGAAGGTGAGTTTGTAGAGAACCTGCTTATATTGGGCTCAGAGGGAAGACCCAGTGTTGAGAAGCTGGAAGGCAATCTTGAAGAAAATGACACCTGGAAAGTGCCTAGTTTGCAGAGGAATATTTCTTGACTGAAGCCTTGGTGAGGGATCTGCAAGGGTTAAAGTCAAGCAGAGGAGCAGACCTGAGAATACTAGGAAGAAACCCTGTAGGTCTAAACCAGAGTTTTGGGAGCCCAGGACCTCTGGCAGGATGTGAAGATCGGCTAGGACTGTAGTACTGAGGAATTGGGAGTTCACAGGAACCTTGGAGGGTGGACTTGGAGACAGGCTAGGATGAGACTGCTAGGACTGTAGTACTGAGGAATTGGGAGTTCACAGGAACCTTGGAGGGTGGACTTGGAGACAGGCTAGGTGAGACTGCTAGGATGCTGATTCCAGAAACAAAACTCTCGGGATCCAGGATTGGGTGGATGGTGATGCTAGCTGAGTGCCCTTGTTCCCGCAGGTACATCCGTCCACTGCACACCCTGCTAAGTGCACTGGTGGTGGTGTTGGCTCTCGGGGTGCTGGTGTGGGCTGCTGAAACCCGTGCTGCTGTGCGTCGCTGCCGTCGCAGCCACCCTGCTGCCTGTCTGGCTGCAGTGCTTGCCATTAGCCTCCTCATTCTCTGGGCCGTGGGCGGCGCCTTCACCTTCCTGCTCTGCATCACCACGCCGGTGCTTTGTGAGTCTCTAGTCTCCCTGCTATAGCTGGGAAAATGGACAGCTCATGCTTGAACACCAGGCCTGGCCTGCACTGGGTCCTGGGCTAAGAGGGGACTGGAAACCCTGGAGGACAGACATGCCTTCATTATGTCTTCCTTGGCTTCACTCCCTGTCTTGGGAGAGCATCCCTCTTTATTACCTTTTTGGGTCTTCAATGATAAGCGCCTAAAACTGCCCAAGTCCTGATTAACTGGGATGTTCTTTCTAGCCACATCCCCTAAAGCAGGCTAGCCTGCTATGGGTAATTTCCCCCACCGTGGGCTGCAAGCTAAGGCCCTTGACCACACTCTTGGTGTCGCCCACAGTGATCCTGCTGCATGCTTCACTGCGCCTGAGAAACCTTAAAAACAAGATTGAAAACAAGATCGAGAGCATTGGTCTGAAGCGGACGCCAATGGGGCTGCTCCTAGAGGCACTGGGGCAAGAACAGGAAGCTGGATCCTAGGACCCTGGATCTAGACGACCCCTACCCCATACTCAAGATGGAGCCTTTTCTCAGCCATTAAAATAGGGGCCTAGAGCCCTCTAGCCTGTCCAAAATGACACCTGTGACTGCTGACTCCAACCCCAGACTAGTAATCTCTTCCCTTCCCACCCCTATTACTTAGGAACCAAAGTTTTCCTCAGTCCTGACTTTGACTCACTCACCCACTTCCAGCCTTGAAACTGGGATTTTAAGCCAAACTCAAAAGTGGACCAAGAGATAACTTACTCCCCTAACCCAAATCTGTTGCTTTCCTTGTTCAAAACTACGGCCTGGAGTGGGACATTCTCAAATCCTGAGTTCTAAACTAAGGATTCAGACGCCATCTAGCTTGGAACCCAGGTTAAGACATGACCAAATCTTGAGCTTAAACCCCAAGCGTCCTCAGCCCTGACTCCATTGGACCCTTGACCCCAGATGACCTTAGCCCCCAGCAGACCCAGTAGTCTCCCTCCAGCCCTCTCGAGCTTTTCTCCCCCACAATGCTTCCAGTATTGAGGACCAAGGTGTGGGGCTGCCAGCCCCACCTGGGAATGGAGCACATATATTAGTGTTCCTGAAACAATAAAGCCGTTCAGTCTCAAGCTAGTTTGGCCTCCTGTGTGAAGTTTTTGAACCTTTCAATGAACATCTCAGTTGCAGTCTTCAGTTTTGGACTCTACCTGGTGGGGTTTAAGTGACTACTATGGTCCCCAAACCCTGCCTCTGAATTAGCATTAGAACAGGGATGCAGAAATGTGTGCTATCATCTGGGATATTCTCTTGTTATACATGGGCTAGGAATGAAAAGGCAAGGAGACAGAAAGTTGCCCCATCTCACAAAACAAGTGAAGTCAACATCTAACAGCTAGATGCTCACATCAGCAATCCCAGCACTGGGGAGACGGGCATGAGAGCTGAATTGTGACTAACCCTGGCCACGTCAAATCTAGCTCAAGAAAAAAGCACATGACACTATAATAAGCTATTGTGAGTGTTTTTTCTTCCCATAAAAACAGTTTTTTTCCCCTGTGGGCATGGTTACACATGGTTCCAGTACAGGTGGATCTCTGATTTCAAGGCCAGCCAGGGTACACAGTGAATTCTTGCCCTGTCTGTCTCGTAGATGCACATATAATCTGATCTTACTAGAGGTATGCTTTCCTGATGTGAAGCAGACAAAGAAGCAATCCAGCGGTTCAGTTTATACATTTATTATAGAAATCCCCTTCCAGTGTGAATAGTGTCTTGGGCCCAGATCCATTGGTACAAAAAGAAAATTTAACACCAGGTAAAGGGGGTAGGGGAACCCCCAGCTCCAGATAGTTACAGACAATATAGAAAACACAGCTTATGTGAATATGTTTAAAAAGTGGTAAATAGAAGGAATGCCAAGGAGGACATGATGTGGCCTGTGGCCCATGGTCAGATACCACCTGAAGGTTTTGCTGGCATCTTCCAGGTTTAAGCACTGCAGCATCCCAGGATGTGACATACTTAAATGGCTCTGCTTCTTTACAACCTCTTGTCCAGCCTCCAGAATGGGGAAGGTCAGCACGGAGGCCATGGGCAGAGACAGAAACAACAGCTCCTTCAGGCACCCCACCTGGACTTCCATCCTTCCAAATGTGGACAGGGAACCATCTGCCCCAAATCTCTAGTGGGACGAGGCAGGGAGTTCTGTTCACAGCAGTCTCAACCCTCGAGACTCTATATGGTCCATTTTGTTGAGGCGAGGTGGTGGTTCCTGAATGGAACAGGCTGGGTATAGGGACAGGAATGAACCCAACCAACAATGAGCTCACAGTTTCCCTTTTATAAAACACCTCGTGTTGGGCAAAGACAGTGACTACTAAATCACAACTGTAAACAGAAATGGGGGAAGGGGCAGAGTCCCCAAACCATTATCCCCCTCTTTGAAGCTAGCTGGGGCCCTCCAGTCCCCCAGCACAGGATGATAAGAGAAGCGGGGGTATTGGACATCCTCCCGGGCCCCAAAGAAGCCAGGAGTCCTGTGAGATCAAGCAGTTGTCTGTCCCTCAGGACCAAGAGCAAGCACATCCCAGGGCTCGGCCAGGTCGGCTGTGTGCTCCCCAGACTGAACTGTGTCCAGACCAACAAGGGGCTTATCAGGAAGGGTCAGACCAATGTCCCTGGGGTCTGGGGATCAGAACTGGAAGACTGCTCCCCCTCTAGCGTCAGGTCACTTAAACGGGAGCTCAACTCCGGGGGATACAGGAAATCCGTGTAGTATCTTTAGAGAGGACAGCAGGAATCCGGAAGACAGGGAAGATAAGAGAGAGAGACAGACAGACAGACACACACACAGAGAGGAAAGAGGCTTGTTAAAGGAGGTGGAGACAAGCGAGGCCAGCACCTTCAGGCTCTTAAGCATGGGCTATGGAGGAGAAAGCCAGGGGGCACACATCCCTTCCTCCCAGCACCCCGACTTCAGGGCTCACTGCCAGCTGTTGCATATTAGGGAGAAGAGAAAAATCCCTCTACAGCCTGGGAAAGAACTGCTACCAACATCCACGATCCCCCTCACCAGGACCCCAAGGACTAATGCAGGTTATGTCTGATATAGTGACCCCATGCCAAGACTACAGCTAGGTTCCTTGTGGTCCCACTCATCAGCTCTTTTGACAAAGTGCTCCCTGGTCAGGATACCTTCAACATCCGAATCAACACCCCTACCCATCAGAAAAAGCACCCCCATACCTGCCAGAGACAGGGGGTGCTGTGAAACTCCTCGAGTGCGGGAGCGGTGCCTGGCTGGGAGGACTGTATAGTGCCTGGCCCACCTCATAGCAGCGGGCATGGAGGAAGGGTGCGTGTGTTGGGCCCACATGTGAGAGCATAGGCCGACGCTGGGGCCCCATGGCCAGTCCCGAATTCCGGATGTACCAGTCCCGGAGCCCCTCCAGGGCAAGGTTCTTATGGCCACCTCTCTCACCAGTTGGAGGTAGCCGGGTGGGTGGCGGCATCCAGAGTAATGGGTTTGGATGCACTTCCAGACCCTCCACAGCTTCTGGGGGCAGGCCACAGGGCTTGGAACGGATGGCACGGGTGCTGGGGTCTTTGCTGCGGAGAAGGGGGCTGCTGCCATCAGCTGCATATATGGGTGGAGGACCAGGGAGCATGGCAAGGAGCCCATCTCTGCGGGCAAGTGGTCCCGGAGCTTCAGGAGCAGGAAGCAAATCCCCCCAACCTGGCCCACCCGCACTACGGGGCAAGCCCCTGTCCAATGAATAGTCCAAGAGGAAGTCTCCACACACGGGTGGGAGCCGGGGGGGCCCACGGGATGCAGGGGCAGCCGAGCTAGGCCGGGCAGCCCGAGGAGGGTCTGGGGGGCCAGCGGTACGGGAAGAGAAGGCAGGGACTGGTTGGGGGCGCTCATACAGCACCTCACTGCTCTTGCAAACCGGGGGACCAGCAGCAGGGGGAGCCAGAGGGGCGGGTGGAGAGCCAGCTCCCGCAGCAGCTGCCCGGTCCACCAGCAGGGCCTCAGAACTATTGCTGCGACGGGTGCGAGCTGCGAAAAGGGAGGCCCGATCCGAAGCGGGGTCAGGACGAGGAAAGCCCATCTGGGAATCCTGACTACCGGACCACTGGCGAGAATGGAGGCCTTCGGGTCTGGAGAGCAGAGGGACGGTAACAAGAACAGGGTTAGAAAAAGAAGCCAAATGATGAGTTCCCCGACTGCCCCATCTCTTCCTGCACCTTCACTAACTATCTTTAAAATAGGACCAGTAATAGAAGTTGTGTGTATGTAGCTGCTAAGAAGTGCATGTAAAGGGCCACGGAGATTTGGTCCCGGACAGGAAAGCCAGAGGGTAGGGTGTAGAAATGCACATTGGGATGGGGCTGCAAATTCTTAGGGTGATGCCAATGTTTCTGGAAATGGGAAGGAAGCACTAGCTGAGCAAGAACACGCGCAGGCACTGTTCTGTTAGCAGGAGCTCCTAGTCTCTTGCTAAGGCTATACTCATGGCTTTCTCTACCTGAAGGAACTGCCTCCTGAAGGAAGAAGCCCTGGGCCTTATGCCTGGACATAAAGGCTTTCAGAACTCTTACCCACCATGTCTACGAACCATCCCCAAACAATTGTCCCACCATGCACAGAATGTATGCCCCCAAAAGACAGGGATTCTGTTCACAGCATGGGAAAAGGAGACAGTCAAGTATTTAAGAAACACTTAGGTATCTAAGCGCTTGGAGGCTGACCCTAGTTCAAACATCAGAACTTCGGTTTACTCACAAGTTACTTAATTAACCTTTCTGTGCCTCAGTTTCCACACCTATAAAATACAAATCATAGCACCTCCTCAGAGGGATCTGAGGGTGATAAAGAAGTTTCTGTCCAGCACAAATGCTACCAATGACTAGCAGAGAGTAGGCATTTGATCCACACTACGCAACATGCACTGTACCCATGGTTTTCAAAGGTAGGTGTTACACTCACTTCAGAAACGAGAAAGGACAGATTCAGAGAAAGAAAAGGACTTATCCAAACCCACGCGGGAAAGCCCATACTCAATTTTCCATGCCTCTGTCTCCGATTCCCACTCCAACTTGTATCCACCTTTCAAAGCCCAGTTGCCCATGTCCCACATCTTTTGGTAATTTCGATTCAACATCTACAGTTAGAACTAATGCTTTTCCTCCTCTGATGCTCAAACCCACCCTCGAGAGTCCCCTTACTTGCAAAGCCGGGGGCCAGTGCCCCGGGTGAGGACGGGGGTGGCAGGCACACTTCGCCCCTCAAAACTGGAGGCACTCCTGGGCAGCGAGCGTGTGGGGCTAGACAGAGATGGCAGGCCCACATCGGGACCCAGGTTAGAAACGGCACCCACCAGTAGGCCCTCCTGCCAACCCCGGCTCAGGACCCCACTCCTAGTCCCAGGAAAGGGGAAAAAGGTTCTTCTTTACCTGGTGGGGCTGGCCACAGAGTTGCGCCGACTCTTCAAGTCCCCATAAATATCTGATGGGGGAGGTTTCCATGGGGCTCGCCTCTCAGGGCTCCCCCCAGATACTGCCCGAAACTGGTCCCAGGCCTTTGGTGGTGAGGGGCGCTCCGTTAGAGAGAAGCAGCTATGAGGATCCTCTGGGTAGAAAGGGGTAGAATTCAATGAGAGCAGGTTCAGAAGGGGCGGGGCAGGGCAGGTTTAAAGGGGAAGGGTATGTTCGAGCTAAGAGATGATCAAGGCAATGGAGAGGCTGACTGTAGGTCTAGGGCACATGAGGCAGTGACAGGTGAAGCTAAGGACATATGGGAACGTGCGGTGCGGTATGGTTAGAGAGGAGCTAACGGACATTCTGAGAGGACACAGGACGGGGTGAGCTCAGGCTGTGGGGAGAGTTCTCACCATTATCGTGACTGGCCCCTGACTCTGAGAGGGAGCTGCTCTCCGAGTGCAGAACTACATCTTCTACAGGCGAGAAAGGGAAAAGTAGCCTATCACTCCAAGGTCTATGTGCCATCTCCTTACATCACTGGATAGGCACCTCTGTGTAGATGGCCGTCTGCCTCCTGACTCTGTTGCCTCCCCTAGAGTCCATCCATCTTTGCCAGACTGAGACCCATAATCCTTGCTACCCAAGAGGCTTCATGAAGTGTGTGTGTGTGTGTGTGCGAGAGAGAGAGAGAGAGAGAGAGAGAGAGAGAGAGAGAGAGAGAGAGAGAGAGAGAGAGAGAGAGAGA
>PVIH01024519.1:0-22580 GCA_004025045.1 Sigmodon hispidus | reverse complement strand
AAAAAAAAAAAAAAAAAAAAAAAAAAAAAAAAAAAAAAAAAGAATATTAGCAAGACAGTATCTAAGAAATTGGCTGGATCTATTCATTTAAGTAACTTCTCTCTAAGAGAAGCCATTCACTGTTATTGTGCTCACATACCATCTTGGGTGTTTCACCATGCATTACTTCTCTGTTGTCAAGACAGAAAATCTCAACAGAATCTACTTAGTGGAGAGAAGGTTTATTTTGTTTTAATTTCTGACAGTTTTCAATTCATCATATTCAGCAAAACATGGGAAAGGAAGCATTCTCTCCACAACAGTAGACTTAACATGTTACATTTGGAAACTTTGATACAATGATCTACGGCCCCAGGGCTTTTGCATTTTGTATTTCCATACACTATTCACTCATTGTGGATGGTACTGAATTCTTCTGCCAGCAGAAATATGCTGCCCTACTCAGACTTTGGCTATAACAGCCTCTGAATGGCTTGGAGGTTAATCTAAGAAAAATGTTTCCCAAGTAACAGAACTGTAAAGATTATGGGAATAATGAGAGACAAGATAAATACATTTTGCAATATGAGTGAGACAGGAGCCTTTTGAAGGTCAGATAAGATCAGATAACCAATGTCTATTGTTTGTATATGAATAAGCTTACCAAAATTACGATTAAAGCTCTTTTCCAAGTTGCTGAACAACTGAAAAGTTAATTTACTGACAGGACTAATAAGTAAGTCTGTCTTTTGATGAGCTAATATAAAATGGGCAAGGAAGACATGGATCTTGAAATTATACCCGTGCACATGTGATTTTGCAAGTTATGTCTTCCCCTGAGCCTTTCCTGTGTTTCTATTTTTCCATCTACCTGAAAGTGATTTCTCCTTTGTACTCTTCCTATTTGGTGTTCTTCATTATTTTTTTATCCTCTGTGTAGCCCTGGTGTCCATCAATTTATTAAGAAATTATGCAAATGTAGTATATGTACACAATAAAATATTACCCATCTATAAGAGATCCAGAATGATAAGCATTGTAAGTTCTCTTATCTGTGGATGTTAGCTTTAAATTGTTGAATTTGTAAGTTTAAGTAAAGATAAGACTGTAGGACTCAATAGACTAGAAAATGATCACAATATAGGAGAGGGAGCCTAAGAAAGGGGTAATAGTAGACACAGGAGGCATGACGGTGAAAAAGGAATTAGAGAGAAAAAACACTTAGAGAGGATTTTAAATAGGGTCAAAGATGAGAAGGTAGGGAAGATGGAGGTAAGAAAAATGGGCTGAAACTAGCAGTGTTAGAAAAACCTCCACAGAAACTATTTTATATACTTTCTAAACTAGACAACTTAAAAGAGTTTGAATGGAGACATTCTATATGGGGGAATAATGTTCCTTCCAAAATTCACCTATTATTAAACAATAAACAATGACTGGATAACTTCATTCTAGTTGTTGACATGGGATACTAAGTGACTTCAAGACAATATGAGCTATTTTCATATCATATCATATTCATATCAATAAAACTTGATAATAAGACCCTGTTGTTGAAGATAACACAAATTTGGTCATAAGATAGAGAAATCAAATTGATATCATCCTTAAAGTTTTCTGCCTATTCGCCAGATTGCAGAAAGGCAAGAGGATAATAATGTTAGGTGCTTACCACAAAAATAACATACTCATCTATCAACCCTGCATGTTACAGTATTGACTGCCCTGTCATGGCATGCCCATGGGTACAACACTGCTGTGAATGTCATGGGATTAAATAATGTCTAATGAAATGCAAGGCCCATGGCACAACAGGGAATTCATGTTTGGTACTATAATCCTAACCAAAAATCTGACTTTAAGATCCCTTAATTAAACAAAGCATTAAAGTGTTTTCTAAATACCTTTATACACATGGATCAATGAGAATGGAAATTAATAAAAAGATGCAACTGGTCAAAATGCAGATATGTGTGTGACTTTGGAGAGCTTGTCTCTATACACACACACACACTCACATTTAGAAAAATGGCCCACTCATATGTTTATTTTGTGATAGTTTAGTCAAAAGTCAGTTTATTCATTAAGGTTAAATCCTAGTCCCATAGCCAGAGGCCCCACAAACTGTACAAGACACACAAATGTCATACACATTCAGAGAACCTACTTTGGTCCATGCAGGTTGGCCAGGTGTCAGTTCAGTCCAGAGTCAGTGAGCTCCAAGTAGCTTGGGTCAGCTATATCTTTGGGTTTCCCCCATTAATGTGGTAATATCTCTTTTTTTTAAAGGAAGTCATGTTGAGTTTATTGGGGGAACGCGTGGGGGAGGAAAAGAGAGGGAGAGAAAGAGAAAGGAATGGAAGAAGGAGAAGGAAAAAAAGAGCAGTGATATCTTTCTATATGCTGTGAATATCATTCTTTAAAAAAAGAAACTGTTTTGGCCTGTGGCGAGCGCTGTAGCAGTAGGCAGGGAAATCAGAGCATAGGCACAAGAAGGAGGGTAGGGTCAGACAGACATGATCCAGCCTCTGAACAATCAACATGTTATTGAACAGGTGAGCCATGGGTCACGTGGCAGAACAGATTAATGGAAATGGGTTAAGATGAAAGAGCTGGCTAGCAATATGCCTGAGACATAGGCCAAGCAGGTTGAAAATATAAGCATCAGTGTCATTTGAGGGGGGCGGTTAAGCAGTGGCGGGTGCTTGGTCTATGGGTCTGGATTGCCAGCCGGACAGGGCCAGAAACTCCATTACTGCTCCCCATCATGATCGTGACCCTTTTGCTCATATAATCCCTCTTCCCTTTTTTCCACTGGACTGTGAGCTGTGAATCTCTACATCTGCTTCCATCAGTTACCTGATGAAGGTTCTATGATGACAATTAGAATGATTATTTAATTGATTACAGGAGAAGGCCAGTCCAGGCACCCTCTCCACTATTGCTCAGTCTTAGATGGTGTAATCCCTGTGGATCTCAAGGAATTCTTTAGCACTAGGTTCTCCCTAAACCAGAAATGGCTCCCTCTATCGAAGTATCTAGTTTCTTACTTGCCCTCTGTGGCTTCCCTAACCTCTCTACCTCTACCATGCTGTCCTCTCACCCTTGATACATGGTGTTAAAGAACTTGGTCCTGCTGCAGACTTTTTTGCCAGACTTCCGTGACTCCCTGTGGGGGACTTTATTCTCTCTGAGTAGTAGATGAGGGCAGTGGGGATGGGAAGCCAGGGGGTATGTGGGAGGAGTTAAGAGAAAGTGAGCTGAACTTGGTATGTAAAATTTAAAAAACTGTTAAATAAAAAAGTAATATTTACCAATATTTTAGAAAATAAAGGGATTCCTAATATATAACTCTCAATATTCAGTCCACTTATATATAAAACTATGTCTATAAATTTTATAGGAGCTCATAAAATCAATTAAAATTGTATAAATAAAGAAGATATTTCTTTTTAAATTTTGGATAAACTCCAACTGCAAACTTCTTATAGAAAATAAATCATATAATCAAAAAATTCCTATAAGTTTGCATTTTATTCAACCATTTTCAGAATTACTGATTCTCGGTGATTGATGTCTGATAAAATAAAGTATTAGCAGTATTGACTTGTAATACCTTTTGTTTTTTTCAAAAATTTGTATTTGATGTCATTTGTATGAAATAAATTAGGCTATCTTTAAAAAGGGGGTTAGTAGCTTTTGTAAATCAATTGAGGCTTGTAATAATACATTCAAATAAACAAAATTAAAATTTCAAGACTTCCTTGGTCATCTCTATTAATTATAATTAAAAAATCATTGACATATAAGGCCAGAAAATTTGTGCCCAGAAGACACATTTATAATGGTCTACCAATTGTCTGAAACTCATAGAGACTTTCTCTCAATCTGGGAGAAAAAAGAGAGGAAGGCAGAGAGACAGAAACATCAAGAAATTAAAAAAATAAAATGAAATAAAAAGAGTAGAGGAGAAAATAGAGAAGAAGTGGACTATAATAGATTGGAGTCTGGGATAAAATCAATTCACAAAGAAATCGCCCTGTCAGGTCATGAGCATTCTGCTTTTTATACGATATGATATGCTAGTCTTTGTTCTCTTAGTTTGATTGCTTTTTATGTATGACGTTCTTATTTCGAACTTGTGTATTACAAGTACATTTGAAGTGAAAATACTAGGAATGTCTCTACTTCAAGTTAAACATTTGCTCTTAATATAAGTTTAGTTGACAAATTATGTGTACTAAAATATCTATTATTTATTGGAAAATATGATTTCTACATATCTATTTCATCAAAGAATTTCTTGACTATGTTTCTACAGTTTTTCCTGCTCATCACTGAATGTTTTAAATGTGCTTTTAAATCCCCTTCCATTGTGCCACTATTCTCTGTGGCAGTCTCTTGTTTGCAAGGGTCGTTTACTATCAAGTTTACTGTATCTGCCTAATTTTATATTGTGCAATCAATCTTCTGGAGCCTTTACATCTGACAAGTCTGGAGGTTCAATCAGAGGTTGGAGGTATCAATGTTTAATGCATTTCTCAATAAAAAATTAGCACATGTCTTCAACTAAAATAAATGTTCATGTTTTATGTGCTCTGTTTTACAAGACTATTAAGGTAGATTTTTATTATGGTTTTCTTATTCAGATAGGGATACTATCAAATTGAACTATTAGGTTAACAAAATAAAGCAAACTGTGAAACATGACATTAAATATATAAAATCTAGGAAATCCAGATATTTGAAGATCAAAAATAGAAAATAAAAATGCTATAACTATATAACATAACAAATTAATTTATCAATAATAACTTTAATAATATATATTCATCATTGACAAAATATTTGCTGTTCTACAAAATAAAAATTACATTTGCTTTTTTTCATAGTGGTTAAAATGATTCAAAATATTTTATTTGAAATAACAAGAGGTCTCTGAACAAAGACAGCATTCAAATCATTTTATTCTTTTCTACATTATCAAAACCAGAATATCTACTTAAAGATGTAGGTGCTTACTAAGCTAATAATTTTCTTTCACTTTAGATGTGGGTTAGTCTAAAAGCTAATGTAAATGATTTTAAGAATTCTAATAAGTACATTATAAATTACTTTATCCATACTAATGCAAACATATATCACAATTGAAGTAAAAAGGAAATATTTAAAGTTTACTTACATTTCTCAAAACAAAACCCTTTACAGTATAAAATCTCATTAATTCTTCCCATAAATTATTTCAATATGGAGATTTTTTTAGAGGACAAATCATGTTGCAGATCTGAAATACAAATCAACACAGTAACATCTGCACATTAAAATTGATGTAATTTTAAGATTCTCCATGGCTATTTAGAGAGAAAATATAAACCAGCTTGCTGATAAGATCAGTGACTCTTCTATTCACTCATTTAAACCAATGCAATTTCTAATGGTTTTACTTTTGCTGTGGTGAATTTACTATAAATCCCCCCAGTATGACAGATTCAATCAGTTCATGTGTTGGAATGACAGGTCATATTTGCAGCAGAATGATCCAGCGCCAAATATTTCAAAATCACTAAAGATATTAAAAATGACAAAGAATGCAAAGACCAAGAAAATAGCACCCTTACAACACAATTTTAGAAATAAAACTGACTTACGTAGCTGCAAAATTACCTGAAGCTTGTTTCTAAAACAAATTGCTATCAAATTTTACATTAAGAATATTTTGCAAACTAATTATTTCTCCCAGAGTTTGGCTATTTTCCCTGTGCAGGATCTTCCTGCATGTCCTATCCACCTAGAAGTCATGAAGGTAGCTGTGGGAATGAAAAGGACACTGACACTCTGGTCCCCAGACCAGCTCTCTGACCTTGAACAATCTCTCCATGTGTTGCTGGTCAGGTCCAGGCCTCCTCACTTGAAGCATGGGAAGCAAATACTCGAGCAAATAAGAGAAACAACAAATTTTATAAGATACATTCTCTCATAATGTCACTGATAAGAACTATATTTAACGCAAAATTTCCCTGATTTGATTTAAAATTATTTATCTGTTTATATTATCATTTTATATTCTTTTACTTTGGAGAAATTGGTATCCTTTTGCTGCTGATCTGTTAATTATTTCGCTTATATATTAATATGCCAAATAAAATTAAAGAAAAGATAAGGGAAGTCATTATATAATAATTTACTGGATGGTCTTTAAACTTATTTTTAAAAACTAAAGTTAGGATTCAGGCATGGTGGCTCAGGCCTTTAATCCCAGCACTTGGGAAGCCAAAGCAGACAGATTGTTGAATGAGACCATTCTGGACTCCAGAGTAACAGGATAGCCAAGGCTACAAAGAGAAACCTTGGGGGGGGGGGCAGGTACAGCTAGGACAAACAGTTTCATATTGATACCATAAAATAAAATATAGTTTTAACTGAACTGTACAGAATTCTAATTAAGCTTAGTCTGAAGACTGAAATAACTTTTCTAAAGTATCTGGAAATCTCATGGAATTTTCATGTAAACAGAGAACTTTTTTCTTGATGGACTTCAATAATTTTACTAACCCAAACACTTTTACCAAGAAAATTTTATTGTAAACTTCTCAAACACTTTTACCACGAAAATTTAATGTAAACTTCTTTGAGAAGCCTAATTCCTAATCTCCCAATTATGTATATGTTCGTGTGACTGTATATAAATAGATTCATACCTGTCTTGCATTTATACAATTATTTACATACGTTTATTTAAGTGGGCACATGATTATCTTCATGCTGAAGTGTTTCTACTTTTTCCACATAGAATTCATACTTCAGTGGTATTCTTACAGTTAGAATATAAGACAAAACAGCTGATAGATCAAAACACAGAGAAGAACACCATTTGTCTTTTGACAATTTTTTTTTAATTTGGCGCTCCAATTCAATTAACAAAATTGTGAATAGTAAATAAAATAACGTCCACAGAGCAACTGCAAAACTGACTACATCCTAGTTAACATTGCCTATCTGTTTTGCAAATTCAAATATTATTATTTTTAATTGCTATTCAAAACACAATTTCCTTATTTAGCTGCTTATGGTAGATATTCCCATGTCAAGATTTACCGGTCCACCCAATGTTAAGTGGTTGTGTGTGGCCACAGACTGAAGAAACACTTAATGTTTGAATAGCACTCTATTTTGGGACATGAATTTTCTCTGAGCTTTATTATTTTAACAAAGTTACTGTAATAGACATTCTTTAACATAAGTTTTGACATAACTGTAGAATTAGAAAATACAGCGAGAAATTTATTTCAAAAATGGTCTGTCTTTAAATTAGACATGCAATTATATTGTCATTTTGAAATCTGGTCAAAAAATAATGAATACATTTCCAACTGATACAATCTCATACCTAATTACTTCCTTATTAGAAAGTATAGTATGATATCTAATCATTATCTAAACTGACAATTTTAGGGTCTATTGCCTCTTACATATCTTTATCTTTTATGAATGTATTATGGAATCCAGTAATCTAAGCAATTATGTTAGTAAGTATTAAAATATATAGCAGAAATATTTTAACTTACAAATTTTACAGTGTTCACCTCAATTCAAATAAGCAACTACATTTTTAAAAATTAAAATAAAAGTTACTCGAGTTTCTTTTTCCCTTTGATTTACTTAAAAATAAAAAGAAACTTTTAATAAAATGAAAGAATACCATATTTAGAAAATATACATAATAACAGTTTTGAATGCACAATTAATTAATTAGTTAATTAAATGTTAAAATTTTGTCAAGATTTTGAACATCCAATCTGAGTCATTCATTATAATCCTGGTGTCTGTGAACAAAGGATGCCCCTTTACTGTTTCTGGCTTGTTGATTCACTTTCTTTCTTCTACAGTTTATAGTTCTCAATGTATTCTATTTTACTTCCTTAGACATATTTACTCATATTTTATTTTAATGTAATGGGATTGTTTCATTATTTACTTACATAGTTTGCTGTTTTGAAAAAACATCATGAATTTATATTTTTTCATATTATGTAAATTTGTAGAATGTATTAATTACGAAATACTTTAAAATTTTCTTTCTTCATTCAAAAATTACATAAAAACACAGGGTTCTACCATTTGATCTTAGTATGTACATAGATATACAGATGAATGTTTTATTTAATGAATTTTAAGTCCCTTGTTTAAAATTTAAAAACATGCAACCTAACCATCAAAGAATAACAATAAAAAATTCAAATTCTTTTAACCACTCAAAAATGGCAGAATAAATATATTGAATATTCTTGGTACTGAGTAGGTCAGCAATGCTCACATTTATTTTAGAATGTATCAAAAGTTTTTTGTTGTTTTTTTGTTTTTTGTTTTTTGTTTTTTTAATACAGAAATGTAAATCTACTAAGGAGAGGAGGGTGGGATTTTAGGAACCAAGAATTTCAGGGACATCTAAAAAAAGTTCACAGAAATGGCAAGCCTGTGTCCTGAGAACTCAAAGCATTTGAACCAGAACACCAATGAGCCAACATGGCCTAGGCCCTCTGCTTAAATGTGACAGAGATGGCTCAGAGGTTAAGAGCACTGACTGTTCTTCCTGAGGTCCTGAGTTCAATTCCCAGCCACCACATGGTAGCTCATAACCATCTATGATGATATCTGATACCCTCTCCTGTATACTCTATACATAATACATAAACAACTCTTTTTTTAAAAAGTGACAGTTGTGTAGCATGATCTTATTTTGGGGTTCCTAACAATGACAGCATGTGATGTCACTGGTGCTTTGGCTGGCTCTTGGGAAACTATTCTTTATATGGAATGGCCTTGCCCAGCCTGAATATATGAATAGTACTTGGCATTATAGCAGTTTGATATGCCATGCTTTTCTAATGCTCAGAGGAAGCCTGCCCCTTTCTAAATGGATACAGAGGAGAAGTATATTGGGGGAGGACAGGAGGAGGATGGGGGGAGGTGAGGGAAGGGAGTGGGAGGAGAGGAAAAAGACTGTTTTCAGGATGTAAATAAGACTGGGTGCTAAGATAGCTTACAACAAATCACAGGATATCCCTGCCTAGGTCTCCAACCAATAGTGAAGGTGTTTCCCATAGAGAACTTCCCCTGTAATCCAATGAATAGCCACCCCAAGTGCCATCACAGAACCTACATCCAACAATGAAGAGTGATAGACGCAGAGATACATGGCTGAGCACTGGGTGGAGTTCCTGGTCCACGTGAGAGCAGAGGAGGAGACTCTTTAAAAGCAAGGGAATAGGGCTTTTGAGGAAAATTTCCATAGTGATGGCCAGCTGGAAGCTCACTGAATTAAGAATAGATAGTGGGGAACCTTCAAGAATAGGATCTAAGCACTCCAAGGATAGGCAACTGTGCACTGACAAAGGCAGTATGTGGAGCCTCGAGGGGAGGGATCAGATTGTGTTTCTATGTGTGAACTGGCACTTTGGAGCCCATTCCCTCCAGAGGAACACCTAACCCAGTCTTGACTTTAGAATGAAGAAGTCAGACCTGGCTGGCATGGATGCTGAGCTGATCCACCTTGGGACTTCTTGCCCTTTTTGGGGAGGGGATGGGGGATGGGAGGAGGGAGGCAGAAGGCAGACAGGGAGGAATTGGGAGGGGATAGGAAGGGAAAACATGGGATAAAAATAAGAATTTTATTTTATAAAAATTAATTAATTAATTAAAAGTAAAAAGTGAAATGGCAAAAGCAAAAAGAAAAAAATTAATATAGTAATACATTTTTAAAACATAAATAAGAAAAAATGTAAATCTAAAAACAGTTTACAGTTTTAATTCTAGCTCATGTTGTATTTTGCTGAATTCATTCCCCTGATTGGTATACCCTGATTCGAGTTGTATTTTTTTAAATAAAATTTTTATTAGCACATATTCATTATACATGGGGATGGCTTTCATAAAGACATTTCATAAGGTGAATCATGTATTTATACACCATTGACAGTATTTTTTCATTATTATTATGAATAAAGTCTCATTTTTATCCATATATCCCCTTGTACTTTTTTATTTAATTAATTAATTTATTTACTTTAATAAATTATTTGAGTATGTCCTACTATGTATATTCACAGTTCTCTCCCAACTCATCACAAATCCTATTCCCATCTCTGGCAACCAAATATCTTTTTCCTTTTTTTAACTTAAAACCATGGAGTCTGGTGTGTGCTGAAAATATACTATATGTTATATAGGCATAAACTTCTAAAGAAAATTTACTGTCTCTCTCCAGCAGCTATGTTACCAATAGGATCTAAGCAGGGGATGAAACTCTGTGTGTTCCTCCCCTCTTCAAGCTTGAACTCAAGTAGATTTTTTCATGTCCTCATAGCTGCTAACTGTTCACATATACAAGTTCCCTGTTGTGTCTGGAAAACATTGTTCCCTTGTGGTCATCTGAAACCTTGGCTCTTATTACCTTTCCATCTCATTTCCAAATGATTTCTAGGCAATGAGAAGAAGCATTGTGATATAGATGTCCTATTTAGCACTGAATAGTTATAGCCTTTATTTTCTACATCTGGACAAGTTCTTGGTCACTCTTTTAATTTTTAATTGCCATTACTGTAGAAAGAAGCTGCTTTGGGTTGAGGAATGCTCTTATCTATGGGCATACAAATAAGTCATTAGAATTTAATACTATTTCTATTTAACAAAATAATTGTAGTATGACTAAGTAATCTGATGATTACTTTTCTCCTTTTGTAGCATGGAGAGAACCTTTTAGCACTATGAATGGTAACCAATAGTGATGAATCTTCCAGGTAAGTACAGTCTTGCTTTCTTTATGTTTCATGATTCAAATACATGATTATTTTTGTTGTTTTTCAAATGTAGGATCTTGCCACCAAATCCTAGAGGGCAAAGAAGAGCATAGTGTTAGCTTATAATTTGGGGAATGTGATTTTTTTAATGTGCATAATTGTGTTATTTAAAAAAAATTCATTTTACTTAGAAAAAGATTTTCTTCTAAAAAAATAAAATAGAGTAACAAGAAGAAAAATAGGAATATGTAAAAATGCCATTTTGTTGAATGAATTATGTTGAGATTGAATGAACAGCAGACTATATTAAATGTGATTTTCAGATCCCAAGCTGTTCAATGGTTGTGGTCTGCATCTTGGGAGTTCTTTACTTTTTATTTTTTTTTAAGTCCACTGAGTGAGTACATCCCCTGCCTATCTTTCTGGGTTTGTGATAACTCGCTCAAGAGGATACTCTCTAATTCCATCCATTTGCCTGTGAATTTTAGGATATCATTTTTTCTTCATGCTGAGTAGTACTCCATTGTGTAGATTTACCCCAGTTTGTTAATCCATTCCTCAGTAGAGGGGCATCTAGGGTGTTTCCAGGTTCTTGGTATTATGAATAATGCTGCTATGAACATAGTTGAGCTAATGCTTTTGTGTGTGAATATGCGTCTTTAGGGTATATGCACAATAGTGGTATTTTGGGGGAAGATTGTTTCCCAGTTTTCTGAGAAATGGCCATACTGCATTCCAGAGTGGCTGAACACGTTTACACTCCCACCAACAATGGAGAAGTGTTTCCCTTGCTCTGTATCCTCTCCAGCATAGGCTGTCATCTGTGATTTTTATCTTAGCTATTCTGACAGGAATAAGGTGGTATCTCAAGGTAGTTGTTTTGATTTGCATTTCTCTGATGGCTAAAGATTATTGAGTACTTTTTCAAGTATCTTTCAGCCACTTGAAATTTTTCTGCTCAGAATTCCATGAAAAGACCTCTTATCTTCCTGGATAGGTAGGATCAACATAGTAAAAATGGCAATCTTACTAAAAGCAATCTACAGAGTCAATGCAATTTCCATCAAAATCTCGACACAATTTTTTACATAACTTGAAAGAACAATACTCAAGTACATTTGGAATAACAGAAAAGCCAGGATTGCCAAAATAATTTTGCTGAACAAAAGAACGTCAGGAGGCATCACCATCCCCCACTTCAAGTTATACTATAGAGCTACAGTAATAAAAACAGCCTGATACTGGCATAAAAAGAGACTTGTGCATTAATAGAATCAAATTGAAGGCTCCAACATTTACCCACACACCTATCAACACCTGATTTTTGACAAAGAGTTCAAAAACATTCAATGAAAAAAGATAGTATCTTCAATAAATGGTGTTTTCATAAGTGGATGGTAGTGTGTAGAAAAATGCAAATAGATCCAAACCTATAACCCTGCACAAAACTCAAATCCAAGTAGATCAAAGAACTCAACATAAACCCAGCTACACTGAACTTGATAGAAAAGAAAGTGGAAAATACCCTCCAATGCATTGGCACATGTGTCTACTTCTTAAATATAACACTGGTAGCACAGACACTAAAACAACAATTAATGAGTGGGCTGAAACTGAGAAGCTTCTGTAAGGCCAAGGACACAGTCAATAAGACAGCCTACAGAATGTGAAAAAATGTTCATGAACTCTACAACTAACAGAGGACTGATCTCTAAAATATTTAGAGAACTTGGGAAGGGAAATTTCTTGAGACTCATTGGCTGGCATCCTCAGAAGAAAAGTACACTGTCACTGAGCTTTTATTTTTTATTCGGTGGGAAATTTATCTAGTAGAAGGATTGCCATTGCATTTATATGGTAGTGGAATGATATTGATCTAAGTACATTAAGAACTTATTTTTTGACTTACTGTATAACTTATCCTGGAGAAAATCCAATGTGCAAGTCAAAAAAAGTTGTCATGTTTTGTCAGTCAGTGTAAACTTCTATACATTTGTTCAATGGTATGGTTCAAATTCCCACTGCTTAATTGATTTTCTGTTCAAATTGAAAGATAGAATATTGAAGTTTTCTAATATAAATGTACGACTCTCAGTTTTTTCTTTGAATATTTGTTTTACATACTTATATAATCTGAACTTTAAATATACTGTAATCTTATCTCATCTATTTGAATATGCCATTTTATTATTATATAATGGCCTTTAGGTATAGAGACAAGTTTTCCTTTTTCTTTAGTGCCTTATAAAACAACCACACTCACTTCCTTTTTCATTTCTATTTAGACAGAATGTTTTCATGTTTACTTTAAGCCTATGTGTGTCCTAGAGTCTAAAGTGAGGTGTTTCATTTGGTTTGTAGTTAACATAAAGTTGGATTGGCGTTTTTAGTTTATCTCATCCTCCCTATACCTTTTGATTGAATAGTCATGTCTTTTTTCCATTAAAAGTAATTATTAATATGAGAAAATACATTGTTAAAATTTGTAATGCCTTGTCTTACATTTCTTTTTTCTCTTTAATATGTTGTATTCTTTTGTGATTTAGGAAAGAGGTGGTGGTTTAATAGAAGAAGCAATATTTATAAACTCTGTAGTTAGTTACTTATGGTTACTATGGTGCAACTTAATATATTTATTATATATGGATTCAAAGTAATGAAATATGTATATGTAATTGCAACTTCTATACTTTAGTTAAAGATGATGTATCTTTATAGTATTACAGTATCATAGTAACTAATGTCCTCTTTGTCATGTGTGTACACTAAGAACAGAATTATACTTTCTTACTATCTTGTGTTGCTAGTTTCTCCTTTTATTTAAACCTAAAGAGCATTCATCAGCAACTACTTCTAAAGCAAGCCCATGATTTAGCTCTCTCCAGTTTTTGTCTCAAAAACTCTATGTCTGATTTGTCTTTGTAAATCATTTTTATTTATATAAATGAGTATAACATTTATACTGGTATTTTATTAACATTTTAAATATTACAGCACATCCTTTCAAGCATGCATTGTTTGCTCAAAAGTGTGCTTATAATCTGATGAGTATTTCCTTGTATTTTACAAGTCACTTTTTAGTCGCCTCCAAATTTTTTGTGCATTTAATTTCTGTTGACTGAATTTTACTGAGCTTCAATGTAATGTCTTTGTGAAACTCTCACCTGGTGTCCTTTGAGCTTTCTTAAACTGAACACATATTTCTGTTTTCAAATCTTAAGAATTTTTCAGTCAGTATTTTATTAAATAAGCACCTGCTTCTTCTCTTTTCCTTTTCTGAATTTTGTGTGTACTTTGGTTTTCTTCAAGATAACTCTTTTAAGGTATCTTTATTTTTCATACTTATTTTTCATGTGTTTCTGTGAAGAGAGTATTTTGAAGACCTGTTTTCAAATTAAGTAACCTTTATTCTACTTAATCTTTTCTATTCCACTCCTTTATTAAATTGTTTAGTCACTTACAAAAATGTTTCAGCTTTATAAATTCTGTTTATAGTTTAAAATTAATTTCTGTCTCTGTTGAAATTCTCATTTTTATACATCATTCCTCCGACCTCATTTGTCAAATTTATGACCATAATTTTGTCATATTCATCATATTTCCTTATTTCTATGATCTCATTAAACCTTTATATAGCCTTATCTTGCATTGCATTAAGCTCATCTATTTATTGTTCCTAATATTTAGTTTCTTTGCACTAGTGAAACTTATAATGGCATCTTGACAAACAGGCTTCCCATATTTGCAGCAGTTTGCCTAAGTTGTTAACTTGTTTTCTTAACTAACTCCTGCAATAACTTGTTTATATCACTGTTGTGTATTAAAACTTTGGTTAATAATGGCTAGAGAACTGAAAATAATGTATTATGCTTACATATTTTACTTTGAAATTTTTGAAAGCATTTATTTCTTAGATTGTTTCACTTTTGGGCATGAAGTGGTAACATGTCATAAAAAAGATGGTATTAGAATTAAATTAGAGAAAAAAGCTAATTGAAAGGATGCAGAAAAACTAGAGTTTTGAATTTATGTAATGCGAGTGACTGTTACAACAATCTCCTGTTATTTCTAGGCCTTTATTTTGATTTTATTTTTATCTCACTGCTACTTAGTTTGAAGGCATACATGAAATATATATGAAAAAATTAAGAATTTCTGGAAAGTAATGAGCAATTACAATTATATGTAATTGACTTAAGAAACCATATAAATCTCCTCTTATTTCCAAGCTACAAAACTTTATTTCATTGTTTGTAGATGATGATACTGTAGCTCTTTAACTGAATTTGTACTTGATTCTGACCTGACATAAAATCTCCAGTTGGGTTAATAGGTCTGAGTTAGTTTGCTGTCCCCACAAATAATACAAGTAGATGCATGAAAGATTGTCATGAGCTACAACCAGACACTCTACTCTATACTTCAGTGGATAAAGTTCCTGCTCTGTGATTTTACCTTTCAAATTTGACAACAATTCCTTGTTTGTTTCTTGTTAGTTTTAAAGAACAAAATTATAATAATTTAGTGATAGATCATGAATCAGATCAATTTCCATTCTGCAAAATACAATATGAGCTCCCACTAAGCAAAGATGGATCAATGGTCTGTAAGAAGAGCAAAGAGAAATGGGACAAATGACAGCAAAGGTTGATTAAGAACATTTGCTTCACATTATTTATTTTGAGAATTATAGAATACAGCATTTCTTTGTCTAGCCATATGTGATAGAACCTCCAGTTTAAAGAAAAACTATTCTATTTAGTTTTCTATTTGCTTTCTTAAAGTTTCAGTTTGAATATGTGATAATTAATATGAGTGATTCCAGTTTAGTTTGACCTCATCTGTTGGAGCCTAGTGTGGTAAGTTACTTTAAAAAGTCTTCTGTGTTAATATATGTATATAAATATATGTATGTGTGTATTTATATGTATTATGAAGGTTTTTTGAAAACTCCATGCCAGACAATTTGATCATATTTACTTTCCCTCTCCTAATTCATCACAGTCTTTTCCTGTCCTCCTCCATTATTTCCCATCCACTATTTGTCTTTGTGTTTGTCCATCAAGGTCAAAGTTGACTGATCTAATACTTTTGGACAAGTAGCCTTCTGCTAATGGGTAGTTGAATTATCAGGGACTATACTTTTAGAGAAAACTGACCATTTATCTCCTGTAAGTTAGCAAGTCAATATCTCTTCAATTAAAAGTAGAACTCCATGCCTAATTTTACTCCTCATGCTGGGACTTGGTCTGTACTAGGCTTATATAGGTCTTGTACATGCTGTCACACCCACTGTATGTTAATATGGGCAGATTCACTGCTTAATTGTAAAGACCCCTTTTTCTCGTAGGCATCTACTAACTCTTGTTCCTATGTTCCTTTTCTTCCTCTTCCACAATGATCTCTGATCAATTTTAGAGAGGAATGAAGTATATAAGTTCCATTTAGAGCTGAAAATTCTGCAGTCTTATTCTGTACAAATTGGACAGTTGTGAATATTTGTATTGATCACCATCTAATGCAAACAGAAACTTCTCAGTGAAGGTTGAAATATATCTTAACCTATGATTATAGCAATGACAATAAGATTGTTTTAATACTATGTACATTTAGTAAAATGTTAGTAGCAAATTTTCTGTTAGGGTTTATGGTTTGTCTCAGCCATAGTCTATTTATTGCCCCAAAAATGTTGACGTGTATGAGTTTTATATTGTGGATCCTTAAATACAATCAGAAAATGGTTGGTTACTCGAATTACATCTATGCCACTATTGCACCAATGAGCATGCTTTGGTCAGCAAGTTATTATTCTAGCTCATAAGATTCACAGATGGGTACTCATTTGAGGATTACTTTTATTCTAAGGTAAATTGCAGAGTACTATTCAGGGATATAAAACCTGTAAGACTGGTTATGTCTAGGGTGTCTTTCTAGGTGCTATGACTTGAGATTGGGCTATGGAGACAAGGTAACTTGTCAGGGATAGTGTTTGTTATATAAGTGTTGCTGCTCTGTCTGAACACAAGTTCCAAAGCAAGCAATCTAAATCAGGCATGGGACATCCTGTACTGGAGCAGAGTGGAACAAGAGATGTGAGTATCTCATTTTAGTGTAAGAATGTTTCTATGTATGCTATGCATGGCTGGGTGTAGTGGGCCAGGGGAGGAGGCTGGTAATGGAGTTCTAAGCTTACTACTTACATTTGAGTGTAATGGCATTTGGCAAGGAATTTTGGGATTAGCAGTGAAAGGCTGGGTTTCCTGATGAAGGGGAGATCCACAGGGATGTTGGAAGTTATATACAAGGCACTTGGCCCCCAGCCAGTTGGTAGAGGTCATTAGAGTTACTGATGTCTTTCCCGTAGTTTCTAAATATACTCTCAAAATCTTAACAAGCTGTAAAATAATTTTTTAAAAAGTCAAACACATGTAGTTCAGCTTGCTCATGCTTTCTAAGTGTATCATGATCATCTAGGCATTCAAACACACCACTTCCAATCAAAACTAAATTGTAAAGATAGTAGTAAGTTTATGCTACAACCTTCATTGTACACAATCAAAATTTTTCCAGACTTTCTCACTTGATGCCAAATTCTCCTTACCAAGTCTTTATTCTCATGTGGTATTATAAATTAAATATTATATTTTTAATATCTAGAATTTATAATCTGAAGTTAACAGTAGTATAAAAACTTCAAAGTAAAATATTGGTTAATTAGTATGCTAATATTCTCAAAATAGAAAACAGTGCTTGACTCTTAAAATGACTCTCTATATTCAATAACATGATATGTCGCAGGTCACAACTAACTTCTTTCACTGTTTATTTGTGATCTACTAGGACCTCAGCTGATCCAAGTTCCACACATGCTGAGGTGTTTCAAGCTTTTAATGCTATTTAAATAGTTTGCATTGTTTTATTTTTGACTAGATTGGACAACTGTAATATTTTTCTCTATTTGAACCACAAGTCACAAGAGAAAAACAAAGCATTTAAACAAAATCATCTTGTACTAGATATAATATATCTTTTAGTAACAGTGGGTTTTTTTACCCCCTTATGCTAACCAGTAAAAAATCACTGGTTATTTTCCTGGTAATTTGATGACAATATTATATAAAAATACCTATGTATAACAATCTTGCCTTCCAATTTAAGGTAACCCATTATATATCTTACAGGGGAACATTCTTTGTTTGATAGTATGGATGTAGAATTTTCTTGATCAAGTTATTAGACTAAGAGACACATCTTGAATGTGGGTGGCACTTTCCAGTAGAAACCAAGATAAAAGGGGATACAATGAAATAACTTTTCTTTTTGCTTCATTGCCTTTGAGTCTCAATGCTGAATTTATTTACTCTATTGTCGCAGATCTGCTGTTGCTCTGTTATTTCAACATAATAGAAACCCAGGTCTTTGGACTTTTACCAGGAACTTAAGAAAAGCAGCTCTCTAAGAAACTATCACATCTTCAGTGCCAGATTTATACTGGTGGGTTATTTATTGTGAAACAGACACTGTGAGAATACCTAGATACTATCATGTAAACCAATCTAACTAACTTGCTTGTAATGTGTGTGTGTGTGTGTGTGTGTGTGTGTGTGTGTGTGTGTGTATTCATTCTATCAGTTCTCTCTGTCTGACAAAAGAGATTACCAGAGTCTTCTTAAATCTGTGGGTAGCAAAACACGTTTGAGTTCACACTATGGAGACAGCAAAAGGAAGATCTTTGGGCTTGTCAGCCTGTCATTATCTTGACAAAACAGTGAGCTCCAGGTTCTCCAAGAGACATTGTCTGGAAAATAAAAGGTAGAAAACAATAGAAGACAAGATTTGAGAACACCTTCCATGTGCAAGTATGGGACAATAGAAAGGTACATATAGAACAAACACAGGCTTCACATTCACACACACACACACACACATACACACAAACACACAAACACACACACATACCTACTAAGAAACTAAAATTTGGAAGATGAAATCTGTTCCTTAGCAATTTTGTATTCAACCACTAAATAATTAATATTTATTAATTTATCTGAGATATTCTAAAGTCAAAATATCAGAATTTGCTGAAGATTGATAGTGCATAGCTTTCCTTTTTTGTTCAATGTTTTAGTTTAAAGCAACATGTATCAGTCATTAAAAACCTAGCTAAAGGGCTGGTTTTTATTCAGTATTTCTCTATTTTGATCTTATTTATATTGTACTAAGAAACTAAAATATGTCATAGTAAATCCCTTATTAAGTACTGTATTTAAATTACTGCCTAATTTATTCTACATGTTCATATTGTTATAGAACACTTGTTTGCTTTTAGATTACTAATTATAAGAATGAACCAAGGAATCACCAAATATTAAAATCGTTTTTTGGAAAATAAATGGGAAAAAGTAATAATTGTATAAAAACACTATGAGTTTTTCATTTCAACTGATAAAAGATAAAAGACGTTATGATGGCAAGTATGCAAATGAACATAGAAAATTATGTTTCTACTCTACTTGTTTCAGAAATAATTTCCAACATTCAAACATAAAAGGCAAACAAAGACATTAGAGATGATCTGCTATAGAAACAGCACTGCCATAACTATGAATGGCTCCTATTCTCTCCATTATCACATAGATAATACATGTTTTATTGTTTAAAATTGTTCCTGATTTATGTACTTTTCTTTTGTATTGTACTTTTAGTACAAGAATTTTTAAATCTAGTGGAAACTTAGCCCAACTGGTAGAGTACCTGTCTGGCATGCATGGAGCCCTCATTCAATCCTTAACAATATATGTACATGCATATATACAAAATTGTTAGATTAATACACAAACATTAGAAAAAGTTTAAAAACACGTTCTCATATAATGAGAAAGCAACTTACCAATTTTAAATTAATCAAATAATTGATTAAGAAAAAAAAAGATTGTTTCTGAGTCAGTGAGCTCCAAATAGTTTGGGTCAGACTCATGTATCCATGGGTCTCCTCCTCATGATCTTAGTCCCTTTGTTCATGTACTTCTCCTCTTTCTCTCTTCTGCTGGACCAAGGGCTCAACCTGGTGCTTAGCTATGGATCTCTGCTTCTGTATCTATCCACTGTGGATGAAGATTCTATAATGACAAGTGGGCTGGTCATTCATTTGATTATTGGGGAAGTCCTGTGTAGGCTGCCACTCTACTATTGTTTGGTGTCCTAGCCAGGGACATCTTGTGGGTTCTTGGAGGTTTCCTTAGCATCAGCTATTTTTTTTAGCCCACAGTGGCTCCCTCTATCAGGATATTCATTTTTTTCTCTCTCTATTGCTCTTCTCACTCAGCACTCTCCTTCTATCATGATTTGTTTCCATTTCCCCTTGCTTGCTCCCTGTTATGATCCCAATTTACTCAGGAGAGCTTCTTTATTTCCCCTTCTCAGGGGATCCCTGGATGTCTCTCTTAAGTTCATTCTGTTACGTAGCTGTTCAAGAATTGTGGTTTGCAGCCTGACCATTCTTTGCTTTTATGTCTAAAATCCACTTTTGAATGAGTACATACTATGTCTTTCTTTCTAGGCCTGTTACCTCTCAGGATGATACTCTCCTAATCCATCCATTTGCCTGTAAATTTTAGGATTTAGGATGTATTTTTTTTTTAACTGCTGAGTAGTACTCCATTGTGTAAAAGTACAATTTGTTACAATTTATTAATCCATTCTTCAGTTGAGGAGTATCTAGGTTGTTTCCAGGTTCTAGCTATTATGAATAATGCTGCTATGAACATAGTTGAGCTAATGCCCTCATGGTACTAATGTACATTCATTGAGTATATGTCCAATAGTAGTATTGCTGGATTACTGGAAAGATTGATTCCCAGTTTTCTGAGAAACCTCCATATTAATTTCCAAAGTGGCTGTAAAAGTTTACACTCCTGCCAGCAATGGAGGAGTGTTTTCCTTGCTCCACATCACCTGCAGCATGGGCTGTCTGTATTTTTGATCTTAGCCATTTTAAGAGGTGTAAGATGGTATCTCAGAGTTGTTTTGATTTGCATTTCTCTGATGACTAAGGACCAAAACCCTCCAAAGGTAGATGACTGTGAAATGGTGTGGGCAGTTTGTGGGGCCTTTTGAAGTAGAGTCAGACTATGCTACAGGTATATGAACAGACATCTCAGAGCCCATTCCCTACAAAGGACACTTAACCCAGGCTTAATACTGAAATGAGGGACTCAGACCTACCTCAACTGGATATACAAGACTGAACTGACCCACCTTGGGGCTCCTTGCCCTTCTTGGGTAATGGATGGGGATGAGGAGGGTGGGGGAGGCTGAGGGAGGACTGGGAGAGATTGGAAGGAGGGAAGGAAAGGGGAGCAATGGTAGATATGGAATTTTTTAAATAAATAAATAACAGAAAATAGATATCTGACAATGAAGTAAAACTTGATAGTCTATTTTTTATTAAAAATTTCCTTCTACAGTATATCCCTGTTTATCAATGCTCATTTTGGTGAAATCAATTTTATTGTGATTATATTCCATACACCTGAGAATTCTGAAAATAAATAGTATGGTATGTAGTAAAACATTTTTACATTTTAGGCTTTTATATGGAAGAAGATTCAAAGTTTGAAGTTGTTTTAGACACAGTAAGTCTATGGAAAGAAAGTATATTTTCCACAGCCCACTCTTTATAGTTTCAATGCTCCTAATACACATTAAGATCTATATTAAACATGACACATTTATGTACTTTGAATTTTTTGAAAATTAAAACAAAGATAATTTGCCTCCCGTGAGCTTTACATTCTTAACCATATAAATAATAAAACAGTCTCTTTATCCTTTTCTTTACATCTAATATCCACTCAGGAGTTAGTACATACTATGTTTGTCTTTCTGAATATGGGTTATGTCAGTCAGAATGATATATTCTAGTTTCATTCACTTGTCTACAAATTTCATGAAGTCATTGTTTTTTTTTTCTGTGTAATTTTACTTCTGAGTAATACTCCATTATGTATATGTACCACATGTTCTTTATCCATTCTTCAATTTTGGGAAATCTGGGTTGTTTCTAGGTTTAGGCTATTATAAATAATACAGCTATGAATGTAGTTGAGCAACTATCCTAGTGGTATTGTTGGGTTTTGAAGCAGATTGATTCCCAATTTCCTGTGAAATTGCCATATTAATTTCCATAGTGGCTGTATAACTGCACTCCCACCAATAGTAAAGAAGTGTTCCCCTTGCTCCACATCCTCTGCAGCATAGCTATCATCTATCGCGGTAAAAACCCGCCCTAAGATATGTTTATAAACAGGGTTTATTTGGAGAAAATAGCTTACAAAACAGAGCCGGTTTTAGGAAAAGATGACAGGATGAGGTTGCTGCGCGCCGGAGCCTTTCTAAGGAAGATTCTTCATCCCCACGTCGTACGTCCGAACTCCCGGGCAGCTGGAGCGAACTGCGCACCCGGTCGGGGAACTCTCGTGAGAGAATGACGACTTCCTGTCCTGGTCCCCTCCCTCGAAGGTCTACTTCCGGAATCCTTTTCAGTTAACCATGCCCAGCTCGTCTCCATTCCTATGATCGTTCACATATACAGTTCCTAATTTCCTGCTACATCTCCCCGTTTTGTCTAAATAGGAAGGTTCTAAACTAGGTATAAAACTACATACTATAGGGATCATCATAAGACAGTGTCTGGGAAAAAGAAAGGTACTAACATAAGTGAGGTCAAACTACTGCTAACAAACAACAACTACAAAGTACAATTTAATATCTAAAATGTTGATATGAGAAAATGCACAGGGATTG